>JAOYMZ010000022.1:143733-154485 GCA_025802335.1 Pinguicula primuliflora | reverse complement strand
CAGGGATGAGGGATGAGGGATGAGGGCAGATTTGTACATTTGTAAAAATCCTTTTTTGGTTAAATATAATAATATTTTAATTTTCAAAAAAAAAAGTTTTTTTATAAAAAAAGTGTTTACTGGGATTTGAACACATAATTACAAGAATTTACTTAATTTTCAATAACCACTAGATTATTCGTAATTACTTGTTAATAGTTTTATATTTTGACATTTGATTCAATATGTCAAATTTAATTTAATAAACTAATTTTTAAATATTGAATTAGTTGAAATTTTTAAAGTTGGTTTATAAATATTCTTGAACTATCTTTTGATGTTAATATTTTTTTTGATGATATTAACATACAAATTAGTTAATTAATTAATTCTTAATTCCAACTTAATAAATGAATTAATATTCAATTTTTAGCGCAAATTTTAAATATGATATATAACGTACACTTATTGGGTATGCTTTATATACTACATCTCATCCATATTTTTTTGTCAAATCTTTGTTAGTTTCTCTCTGCTACATAAGTTCAAAGCTCTCAGAGTTTATATGAAATTAGTCATTCTTCAACTGATTACGTAAGTTTTCAAGTTCATGATTCAAATCATGAGCAAAATAAAAGGTCTATGCGAATTATCTTGTGGGCACACGCCCGCAATTGTTCAGCATCCATTGGCTTCAAATCAACCTCCCTATTGCATAAAGATTAAAAAATCCCACACGAAACATGCAAAATAGTTATTCAAGCAATAAAATTTGCTACAAACACATGCAAATGGAGGAGTAACAAAACAAAAGTCTGCTTCATTCGAGAACATCCATACCATACATTATAGGAATTTGAACTTTGAAAGAACCCCGCTATACTAGATGGATGGAGCCATGGAGGGATTGAGACTGAGCAATTCCGCTGGTTCTATTGACCAGTTTTGCTGTTCGAGATATCGGATAAGCTATCTATATAAACTAACAGATTCTTAGGTCCACCATGTTACTGGGAATATGAAATGCTTCTGCCCAAAACGACCAACTATAGGGCTATACTGCATTTTTTTTCCATATTAGGGAGGCAAAAGGCTGGAAATATTAGTGTGTTTTTGTAAATAAAAGGAAATTGTTTTGAAGCATAACATAATATTTCTCAATCAGAATTGGTCACAAACTTACTTAACATGAAATTATTGGCCACAAAGTTTTTTAAATCATCCTATGCTGGACTATTGATTAATTCCTAGTGTGTTGGACAATCAATCTGGTCCATCGATTTAAAATTTGACGGATCAGATGGAAATAAGACTTAATGCCCCATGTGACTTCAAAGAAATGCATCTGCTCTCAACCGGTCTGTGAAACCCAATTTCCTTCCATTCTTAACATTCCAATCGGTCTCCAAGTTGTAGTCGACACGAAGAAGACATTTACTTCACCCTCCAAGCTGAAGTTTATGTGGCAACGGCATCGTTTATGTCGCCATCGACGATGAAGATCTGGTGCTTGCTGAGGAGTGTCTATCTATCGCGCTTGAGGGAGGTATTGTAGTAGGAGTTGAAGCTGTCGAGACACAGGACCCCATCGTCGCATTTCTCGAGTGCGAGGGAGCGATGAGAGCCGACGAATCCAACAGTGCCGGTGACGAGGACAGATAATCCGTTTTGGCATCGTGGGGTTGCGGAGTTCCCCACCTGTTTCTCCAGTGCACCGCCGGTGCCATAGAGAGGAGAGGAGAGGAAATTTGCAGTGGCGTGAATGTGGTGGAGGAAATTTGTGGTGACGTGAATGTGGTGATGGGAATCCGTAGAGAGGAGAGGAGAGGAAATTTCTTTGCATTTACCCCCCAAAAAAGATCCATTTATTCGTAGTCACGTGAAGCACTTAAGTTTTGTTTCGATTTTGGTTCGTCAAATTTTTTATCGACGAACCAGATTAATTGTCAAGCACAATAGGAATTTGTCCACCAAGCAATAGTAACATAGGAAATTTCTGCTTTTAAACCTAGCATGTAATATGTCAACGATATATAAGCTTTGCAACGTGTGCCTAATTATCGAAATCATAATATTAAATAACATCATTTGATTTCCGTATTAATTAATTTAACAGTTTATAAAATCAAATATTTAATTAACAAAAAATTAAATATTTGATAAAAAAAAGTCGATCGGCTCGGCTCAACTAAATTTTCAAATAGAGGGCCCGGCCCAATAAATACAAGAGCCTTTAGTACACTACAAGGGGACAATTTGCGAATATGCCCTGTCAGTGGTATGTAGTTGCTAAATTGTCCTGACGCGCGGAAGGCTTCCGCACTACAGAGCATCGTGCTGAAGCCATCAGCGCTGTTTAAGAACTGCGCTGATGGCTTTAGCGCAGTGTTTGCCGCCCCCGTTCCTGCCCCCTTCGGCGTTGTAGGCTTCTGCGCGAGCTCTTCTATTTAAGGGGTACTTTTGGCTTCCATTTACCTACACCTCCAACAATATCTTCCATTTCACATACAATGAGCTACACGGGCTGGGGCACAAATAACAACTGGCGCATACCTATAGTAAAGGCAGAAGTAAATCTCGCAATGGAACCTGGTATGCGGGATGAGGACTACATAGGTTGTGAATGTTCTCTTGCGGGATTTAGACCTGAATTTTGCACAAGTGTTTTGTTAATTCCTATGACTCCTTTGTCGTTAATCCCCCTAATCTTCATCAAGTCAAGGATCAGTTCTCACGGTGGAAGATGCAGTATTTTTGGGTTAAAGAATTTATGGAGGTAAATAATGCGATTATTGATCCAACAACTCACTTACTTGTGGTGGACGATGAAGCGAAGTTTACTGGGGAATATAAAAATCTAAAGACTATGAATTTAGAGAAGTTTTATTATTGGGAAGGGCCATTTAGTGTGAGATTTAAATTGTAGTATTGTCTTTTGCGTAATAAAATGTTCCATAACATGTGTTTATTGATACAAATGGTTAATAAACAATACAATATATATATCAATCAATATCACCGCTTCCACTCGCACTCGCACGACCACGACCACGACCAAGAGGTCTGCCAACACTATTTTGGGATGGAATTGCACTTTCATCCTGTTCATTATGTATTCTAACGTCTACTGTTCTCCAATCGGTCATCTTCTTTTTCTTTAGTTTAAAATGGTGTGTCAACGAAAAAGCGGGCATTGGTTCTTGTATGCGCGGGCTCCTTGCTTTCAATGATTGCTCATACGTTTGCACAAGCTCGAGAATGGTCATCTCAGGAATGCAATAGTCCATGGGGTCCTTGTGATACTTCCGACAAGTCTGCAGATTTTTCACAACGTTAAGATCAGTATATAAGTTATTTAGTGAAATGTTGTTTAATGAAAAACGCACCTGTATCACATGAGAGCACAGAATGCCGTATCGAGACTGCATACCACACGAGCAATTGTATGTACTTAGCTCGATGCGATGGTGTTCTCGGGAGTCCTTAGTACGAACTTGCACATGAAAGCGAGTTCCACCCACAAGCTGGTCGAATGGCACAACTTCGTGCATCGAAACACGTGCTACACCTCGCTCGTAAAAATGCTTGCCTTTCTCACTCCACGCATCAAGAGATGATGTCATGCGCAAACAATCGCTCCTTCGTGCATTGAAATATTCAATGCACGAATCATGCGTCTGTAGCACGATCGATGTAATCAGTAATTGGCGCGCACCCTTCAAGACTCCATTGAAGCACTCCATCTGGTTCATGGTCATGATTTCGCAGCGTGGTCCTCCATCATACGCTAGTGTCCACATCTCAAAAGGGATGTCCGCGAGATAGGCGTGTGCTTTTGGATTCTGGCGGTAAATATCATTCATTTGACTGTGAAACTTTTCCTGACTGACTCGTGAGTCGGCTTTCCACGTCATTCCCTTGGCCACCTTATCTTTGCAATCACGATTCAGATTTGAGCATATATGGCGCAAGCAAAATCTAGAGTCACCTCTTTCGCCATTGAATGCGGGCACATCAGGAATAGCTCCCAGAATTCTAGAACCTCTGTCCGAAATCAAGTAGTGATGTCTATCATCCTTCGACGTAATGTGCTCTTCTAACCTCTCAAGAAACCAACACCACGCCTCAGTGGTCTCTTCATCAACTAATGCAAATGCAACTGGCAATATGTGTCCACTGACATCTAGTGCTACTGCCACAAGTAATTTCACTCTGTACAGGCAGTACAGATGTGTTCCGTCTATGGACAGAACAGGTCGGTAGTGTCGGTACCTAGTGATGCAAGGACCAAATGCCCAAAACACATATTTCAACTGCTTCTCACTTGGGTCGGCAGTATCCTCAAGCCTCCAATCCACAACATGTGTCGGATCCCAATGTTGTAATGATGCGAGATAGGCATGTAGACGTGCAACACCAGACATTCACATACCATGCTCTATTTCACTAGCACGCTGGACTGCCCACCAGGCCTTCGAATATCATATCTCAAATCCATATCTGTTTTGAACCAATTGCTAAGTTTTATACGTCGTGAAGCCTAAAAAAATATTACCGTCAAATTACGGTTGTATATATATAAGAAATACACGAGAGATTAAATTTATATTACTAGAATCTTTTTGGACTAGGCCCCGCAGCTCGTGTGCAATAAATGTCTTCGTCAGATTATGGTGGTACTCGGTCAGCCTATTAGGATCGCAGCTGTGTTCTCGTTCGATATAAGTTATTTTTCATTTACAATCATCGGGTCTGTAAAGCGCAGTTAGCGTCCAATCACATCCTTGGCCTTTGAAATGATGCTGACATGCCACATACCACCGTATCTCGCTTTCAACCACACAGAACTCTCTTTTCGCCACCATAATATGGTACTTCATTACCGAATGTTGCAGGGTGAGCCTTATCTTTGAACAGTTGGCCAACTACAATTAAACTTGAGTTTTCATCGAAACGTTTCTTGCTCAATGGTAGCGGAATATCCATTGAATCCCCTATCATCGGGCCGGCCATCTGGTAATATGGAATGTATGAGCCATCATACATCTGATCTACCCGTGGCCATGGCGGAGATAGAGAATTAATCCTATTTTACTAACCTAGAAAAATGCAAAGTCAATGAATTTAAAGTGCCAATAGTGAATATTAAGATTCTGTTTTGGGCAAACATCTTTCTATTTTTACTTTTTCTATTATTTGTTCTTTATTTCCTATTTTGTGCAAGTTATTAAAAGATGATTATATAAAATATTATTTAAATTATATTATAAGATTATTAATGATTATCAAAATAATATTTATTTAATTAATTAAGGATAAAAATGAAGGTAATTATATCTTCTAACTTGCTAATAAGTTTGATTAATAGCATGTCATGAGGTGTATATAAATAATTTTGAATTTATGTCCTAAAAATAATAAGAAGTAGAAGTATCTGTACAGCATAAAAAAACTCAATTTTTTTTAAAAAAATGATAATAATCACAATTCAAAATCATAATTTGAAAAAGGTTGCGCAAAACATACCTTTGAAAAAAATTGATTCCTAATAACTATCTTGTCATTCGAATTACAAATTTTAAATTCTGAATAATACATAATAATGAACAAATCACCGCCATAATTGCGGCTCAAGCTTAATTGGTTTCTATTGCAGACACTATAGAAAGTAAATCTTTATTTAAATGGGTAACCTTATAAGTTTTTTGAACAGATTTTATTAACACTATATTTGTTCTAAGGATGTGTTCTCATGTGGTCAGTATTGTTATACTCAATAATAAGCTAATATGCCCAATTCTAATGATCTGACAATATGAGGTTCATATTAAATTAGTCATTTAAGTTATTTCAAGTGACTCATCTAATCTCAGTCGTTAGATTGTCAAAACAATAACTCGAATGAGAACTGACCACAATAACTCATTATTAAACACATCAACATTGAGCTCATGAGATATTATCTTGTAATAAGAATGAGAACAAAGTCAATATTTGATTTATACATGACCAAGATGACCTTGGCCTAGTGGTGTGAGTGTATCTGTGAGTATGGGTGGTTGTGTGAGGTGAGGTCAAGGGTTCGAATCTTGGTACCACCTAAAAAAATTTTAAAAAAAATTTATACATGAAACTTCTAGTACACATTCTTTAGGTCCAGAACCCATGCACAACTCGATACTATCATTATCCATTGTTAAATTTGACTGTACCAATAGAAAACTCGTACATAGAAGACCCGCTATATGAGCTCGAGATATAAAAAAATACCAACAGTTTTGTCATGATTTTGCCGATTTCATCGTAATTTTCGAAAATTCTTTCCCATCGATTAGTCTTTTATTGGAAAATTCTCGGTGACGAAGTCGACGAAATCACATAGGAGCATGTCTTTTAATCTCCTATATACAGACTTTCCATCAATTTCGACGATGGAAAATAATGTAATTTGGGTTCTACTTCATTTTATGATTTTTTTTTCAATAATGCTAAACGTAATTAATAATGTTGTACTAACAAATAGTACATGTAATTGTGTCATTATTGAGATCCCAAAAATTTAATTAGTTAATTTCAATTGATTTGGGCAATTTAAGTACAAAATCATCAACTACATATATGTTTATCATTTTTCTATTTCAGGCCTGCGCGCCGGTGCATTGCCCCACCAGTTCAACGGCGATGCAGAATGCAGCGTAAAATAACTCCCGTCCACGTGTCCCACGGCGTCTGGACATGCAACAGAACAAAATCTCTGTCGCATCGTTCTAACATGCGCATCATCGTCCGTTTTGTGTCTATCATGCGCCTTCGTCACTTTTCCATCCCTTCTCTATATAGTTATTATCCCTCTCCTCTTGCCACACTTCGTTTTCATTTTATTTTCATTTTCATTTTATTTTCATTTTCATTTTGATCCCCGTTTTTCATGGAAATCAGAGTAGCATTAAACAGACTCGGGTTACGTTCTTCTTGATCCACGCCTTTTTGTTTTCGATCTCGTCACGTGAAAACTCCTAATCTCTCTGTATTGTTTTTGTGATGGTAATTTTCGTAGAGCAGTTTCTGTTACTACCCGGATTTTAAACCTGTGCCGTGATTCAAGATTCAACATTTGATTTCCGGGTTTACCGTTTCCGTATGGTGAAGGAGAGATTTTGTTTTCAGATGTATGAATGTGTTTTTTGAACTGAAAAATCTGATGAGAAAGCGTCCAATGCAGCATTCACGGATTTGTTTGTTAGCCACTTTAGCAGCATTCTTCTGGGGGTTTCTTCTCTACTTCCATTTTGAGGTTCTTGGACATAATTTCAATCCTGAATCGATCAAATCTCCGGGTTTTGATCACAACCCCTCAAGCATAACCACAACCAGTCCTGTTGTGGCTCATAATCTTGGCACAGAGATGCAGAGTTACCCTTTTATGAGGGCATTGAGAACAGTAGAAAACAAGAGCGATCCATGTGGTGGAAGATATATTTACATTCACCATCTTCCTCCCATGTTCAACCAAGATATGCTCAAGGACTGTAAGAGCCTCAGCCTCTGGACCAACATGTGTAAGTTCACCACAAATTCTGGTCTCGGCCCACCATTAAACAATGTAAAGAGCAATCGTGTGTTCTCGAAAACCGGATGGTACGCCACGAATCAGTTCGCCATGGATGTCATATTCCTCAACAGGATGAAGCAATATGAGTGCTTGACCAATGATTCATCTCTAGCTGCAGCTATAT
This sequence comes from Pinguicula primuliflora, assembly GCA_025802335.1. Classification (NCBI taxonomy): domain Eukaryota; kingdom Viridiplantae; phylum Streptophyta; class Magnoliopsida; order Lamiales; family Lentibulariaceae; genus Pinguicula; species Pinguicula primuliflora. Next base: position 146,770 of record JAOYMZ010000022.1, on the reverse strand, counting down.
TTGTGCCTTTCTATGCAGGATTTGATGTTGCAAGATATCTATGGGGACATAATGTATCAGCTAGAGATGCTGCATCACTAGCCCTGGTTGATTGGCTTGTGAGAACTCCAGAATGGAGGATTATGTATGGAAAGGATCATTTTCTTGTAGGAGGAAGGATAACATGGGATTTCAGGAGAATCACTGATGAAGGAACAGATTGGGGGAACAAGCTTCTGTTGTTACCAGCAGCAAGAAACATGTCCATGCTTGTAGTTGAATCCAGTCCTTGGAGTTCAAATGATTATTCCATTCCTTATCCCACCTATTTCCATCCAGCAAGAGATGAGGATGTCTTCATCTGGCAGGAAAGGATGCGGGGATTGAAACGCAAACATCTCTTTTGCTTCGCCGGCGCGCCGCGGCCGGAGAATCCGAAATCAATCAGAGGGAAGATCATCAATCAGTGCAGGAACTCAAGGGCGTGTTCCCTTCTGGAATGTGATTTAGGGGAAAGCAAAAAATGCCATTCTCCAAGCAGCATCATGAAGATGTTTCAGAGCTCCCATTTCTGCCTACAACCTCAAGGTGATTCATATACAAGAAGATCAGCATTTGATTCCATGGTGGCGGGTTGTATACCTGTGTTCTTCCATCCTGCATCTGCTTATACTCAATACACATGGCATCTACCCAGGAACTATTCACTGTACTCGGTTTTCATCTCTGAGGACGATGTACGCAGCAATAATGTAAGCATAGAGGAGAGGCTCAGACAAATTCCTGTAGAGGAAGTGAAGAGAATGAGTGAAGCTGTGATACATCTCATCCCAAGGATCATTTATGCGGATCCAAGGTCGAAGCTCAGGACATTGAAAGATGCATTTGATGTAGCTGTAGATGCAGTTATAGACAAGGTGACCAAGTCGAGGAGAGATATAATTGAGGGGAAGAAAAATGAGAACTTCATTGAAGAGCTCAGCTGGAAATATGGTTTATTGGAAGAAGGTGAAACAGTAGGTCCTCATGCATGGGATTCATTTTTCACAAAAAACGAGAAAGATGAGGGCTCATCTGCAGAAGCAGCGAAGAAAACTTGGAATAACGAGGAAAGAGTAGAGCCTTGAACTACGGTCAGAAATTCATGCATATACAACTGAGCATTTTTTGGTATGCATTTCTGGTCATCGAATTACTGAATTATATTGGGAACTCAAGCCTTGTTGGAACCCATCTACGGTGCTTGTGATTATTGGCATTCTACAGTAATGTTTTCGATCACTCTTTGAAGGAGTTAGTCGAGCATTTATTCTTAAAAGGTTGGAGAAAGTGGTGTTGGGCGGTCGCCTTCTTTATTCAAATATTCGTTTAGCCCATTTATAGGAGTGTCTAGGTGGGTGTTTAGGGAGTGATGATATACCGGACGAAATTCACGCACCAAAACCCAACGAAATACAGATGGCGGGATTTAATTAGTTGGTGTTATATTCAACACTTTTGGCCAGCCAGTGACATCCGCCCATCTGGATTTCGTCCGTTTTTGGTGTGAGTTATTTCGTCTGATTTATCATTTCGCGTGTTTAGGCCACCTAGGCATTGGACACCCGCTGACTACCAAAAGTTGGCCTAGCACTTTATGGACAATTGGTTAAAAGTAATTGGTTCTGTTATCTACTAGTAACAAACACTGTGGATAGAGCTACTCATAGCCTATAATCCAAGGTTATCTCTACATCTAGCAGATGATGTACTCTAGGTGTAGCTTAACTTCTTACCATGATTTGCAGACTATTTCAATAGGATTTGGGTTTACCTACCTCAATAGGGTTACTACGTAAATAAAAAAAGGACCATCAAGTATGTCATGCCAGACGAAAGAGACCACCTCCATCCGAACTTCCTCCTTCCAAATTGCAAGAATATAAGGTTTCATCCATTTGTATTAGTTCTCACTACCAATGCAAGAATATAAGGCTTCATCCATGTGATGGGTGCCACATAAGGGGATTTATGAAGTGTGTCAAAGTTGAAAGTACATGTAGCATTACTCTATAACAATATACAGTTTTTTCCTTTTCCAACTTGAGAAAGTCATCCCAATCCCTCAAAGGGATATAAATGCTCACCTTGACTTTCATTTCTTATTATAGGTGAGAGAGAGGCTAACATTCATGATAATGCATCAATCATTGACGCATTTACTAACACTTCCGCTGAAGTTAAGTGGTGAAACATACAACACCAAATATGTACAAACTTTCTTGAATGATTGACCCGCAATCACATTGGTGAGAATGTCTGCTAACTGATCATCAGTTAGATCAAAGGAAAAAGTGATCACCTTGCTATCTAGCTTTTCTTTAATAGAATGTCTGTTCACCTCAATATGCTTTGTACGATCATGTTGTACTGGATTCTCAGATATGTGTAGTGCTGCATGCGTATCACACCACATTGGACAACGATTATCTGGCGAAAAACCAAACTCATTCATTAATGTCCTCAACCATAGAACCTCTGGCAAGCCTCTTACAATTCCCCTGAACTCAACTTCAGCACTCTATAATGTCACAACATTCTACTTGTTACTTCTCCAGGTCACCAAATTACCTCCAATAAATGTAAAGTATCCAACTGGGCTTCCTGTCTAGTCTGCATCTGTATAGGCATCTATCCTCAAATGTCCATATTTTCGAAATAGAACTCTGGTATCGAGTGATCCCTTGAGATATACCAACATCCTTATAGCAACTTCCATATGGTCTTTCTGAGATTTGTGCATGAACTAACTTAAAACACCAACTCCATATGAAATATTTGGTCTGGTATAATAAGCTTTCCTACCAGCCCACAGATCTTTTTACCAAGCCCTTGCCTCTCGGCCCCTTTCAACATCTCTTGATCAAGTTGGGCTTGGGTCTAGCTCTCCTCGCTCCATCTTTGAGGGGGGGGGGGGGGGGGGAGGAGGTTGAAAAATAAATTTATAGAAAACCCAAGCAAAAAGAAAACAAAGATTGACAAAATGAGCAAATAAAAAAAATAGGAAGATCAAAACCTA
>JAOYMZ010000022.1:130585-143633 GCA_025802335.1 Pinguicula primuliflora | reverse complement strand
GTTTAGTCTATCATTTAAACGTCATTAAGAATTTTGTATGTTAAATAACTAATCTTTTATTTTTGTAGGAATGAATTTGGGATAAAGTATTGGGACATGTAGCATTATTCTATTTAAAACTATAGAAAGAGAGAGCTAGGATCGGGCAGTCATATGGCTGGTATTTTTTGATCCCATAGGCCGCCGTATTGTGAGCGATCTGGGAAATTAAGCATCTCAGGCTCTGTTTGAAGGTGTACAACAAATCCATTTCCATAAAATCCAGAAGTCGATGCAATCCATACAGATACACTTTCGTCGGCGTCCATGGAAAATTGAAAACAGAGTGTCATAAACTTGAATGTAAAACATTCAAAGAAGATGCACCGATTGTTATAGAGCTCTATAGAAACATCCTAATTTCATCAAGATGCAATCCAAAGATCAAAGGTAAAAGATTCAAAATTCCACTTGTCAAACAAGGACTCAATGGCTAGGAACATCAAATGTGGGAGAAGTGTGTCGTTCCAGATAAGAAATGGGTCTTGGTTGAGAAGAAGAAACATGTTGTCCCAGAAAAGTGTAGAGGTTGTGGCTGACGGATGAGGAGACTTCTCCATTGGTCGTTACATAGAAGATTTCTTATTTCTGACGATCAGATCTTAAGATTTGATGGTTTTTGCGTACTTCCAAGGTATTCTACCGGCCGGCAGCCAGCAGACTAATGAGTGGGAATCGAACTCCCAACCTTATGATTAAGGGATGAGGTGCTCAACCACCACACCAAACAAACATGTTGGATAGATTTGATGGTTTTCAAGTGGGCTGTTCACAATTAGAATTACTGTCCACCCTATAGGCTATAGCTGTCCAATTGATCCTGACATTTCCAGCCCTAAAATGTCTTTCTATGGCCGCATCTCCAGCCCGAAAATGACATTTCCTTCGCCGTGTTTCAAAGTTATGTTCATCAGAGACCTTGCTTGAGCGTTCTTCAAATCACTTGGTAAATGTTAGGCATTCGAGAATCTGAAAATTTACCAATAAATCTTCGTTACCGTTGTTACAGTTAATCCCTTGGCAAATGTTGGACTGATCATTCTATAATTGAAATTGCATCTACATTATGGTTGTTATGTATGGTTGTGTTTGTTCATCCAGAAAGCAAAACATTTTGAATTTCAATAAAAAAAATATTTACATATTTGCATACGGTCACTTTCTCCCAATTAATCTGTAAACTCAATCATATGACAGTTAATCGCATTTCTTTCCCAATCTACAATTGAGAATACTGCAAAATAATTTTCAACTTCTTCGTTTCGAACAAGATACTTTGCCGGTATGCAAGCAAAAAATAATTCCTTTCAACAAGTCACCTTGAAGAATCCAGGGATATTTTTAGTACACATGACCAGAATCCATAGATCATATTCAGTTTTGTTTATCCTACACTATTGAATACCTTAAAGACAAATCATATTACACAACAAGATATATCTGGAACTAGAAGCATTACCAGTCATCTGAAAGTAACAACAAAAGGTTAGAGGCCCACCCATCCTGGCTACGCTTTGTAATCAATACATCACAAGAAAGTACATGATAGAGCAAAACTGATTAGAATTAGGCTTTTCGACTCGGACCGCACTCAGTAGTAGCCGGCGTAATATGATGCAGCAGCAGCTGCAGCAGTAGGCTGCTGGGGTGGAGTCAGAGTTGCGGCGTTCGCTGGCTGTGCATAAACCTGTTAGAGAAAAGCCTCGATAATTGTCATCATAAGAAGAACAGAGTGCTTTGCTTCTCTATGTTACAAGCACAAGCATGTACCAAGCAAAGAAGCTAGAAAAATGAACAAAACTTGAGAGGAACACAAGAAGTTGCTCTATTTACGGATCAATCCGCATAGAATTTCTAAGGTACCAAATGGGTGGAGGAATGCAGTTGGGAAGAGTATTGTAAAAGTGTGTATACTCGGAACAGAGCAATGAAGTGTAAAACCAAATCAACCGGAGACGGGAAAGACAAAAACACAGACCCAAAAATAACCTTAGTTACGAGCAAAATATGTTAGGCAAGTAACGCGCAGTCGAGCAAAAAAATGAGCCATCATACCTGGGCTGGATAAGATGAAGGATAAGTTCCATATGCAGCACTGCTTTGGGGCAATGCCGTCGGTATCTGTAGTTGCACATAACTTGCTCCGTATGTACCATATGCACCATACGTAGCCTGGAAAAATCGAGAAAGTAATCAATAATAACAAATAGAAGAAATTGGTGATATGAGACAACGGAAAAGAACAATCATGATCTAATAAAAATAGACAAATTAGGTTCTCGGATGTCAGAGGGTTCGAACCGGGGACCTCTAGTGTGAGAAAAAGTAGGTAGGGAAACTAGAACGAAGTGAATACAAAAATATCAAATAAAGTTATACTGATTCATGCATTAAAATTGTGCGAGGATCAACCACCTCTGTTAACATATTTTACCCAAAGCCATGCACGTAAAGGAAGCTGGAAAAAGGGACAAAAGAAACACCTGTGGCGCATATCCAGGTGTCCCCCACTGCTGTGCCTGAGCTTGTGAAGCCTGAGGCCAAACTTGAGGCTGTGCACCATAACCTGCAGCCCACTGATTCGTGGTACCGGGATATGCACCCGAGACTGAAGTAGGGGTAGGAAGAAGAGTTTTTGCAAATTTTGTCCTGTCTGAAACCAAACAGTCCTCTGCATGTCGCTTCTTTGATTCTGGGGTGCTTCTGAGGCGTAAGAACAGTCTAGCATGTCGATTATCAGCCTTCTGTAAAGTCTGAGCATCTCCAAAGAGATCCAAGAACTGCAATTCCAACGATTTGGGAGGAAAAGATCTCATAACCAGTTTCCAACATACGAACTGACCACCACATAGATAGATTCAACATCAATGAAATAGCAAGTTGAGCTCTAAATCATGAAGGAAAAAACAAAACACTGGATACATAGACCATAGTCCTGGCTCATCTACGCAGAATGAGCCAATTCGAACAAAATAAGTATGCAAAATGTAGGACCAGAGTGTGTAAGAGATATGGAATACGGCATATCCATATTGGGAGAAATAGAATATCGCAGAAGGCTACAGTGTTAGCGATCGAGACAAATATGCTAAAATTGATTGCAATGGTTACAAGAAAAACTTTAAGCAAAATCACTGTGGGGCCATCTTCTAGCATAAAAAGAAGATATAGGTTTTCTATTTATTACCTCTAAGAAAATGCTTGATAGATCCTCCCTTTCATTAGCATTTGCAACGGTGGGGTTGTCCCGACTTGGAACTATGAATTTCTCAACCAGGGAATCTAAATACTCCACCCTCTTTGGATGGGACTGAATAGACTCCAAGTGGATCATTGCCTGTACGAGTTAAAAAAAGAGTACGAATAAGATGATAACAGTGACCCAGTTCATGCATATCATATTCTGTTCCGCTTGCCGGACCCATATTCTATTTAATTTTAGAAGAGGAAGGGTTTAATCAAATAATTCAAGCAAGACAAAATTGGGTAGGCGGTACAGAAACGAGAAGAAAGGAGATTAAAACCTCCAAAAGGGGTTTGGATAATTGTGCACTCTCCACACCTTGCACAAGAATCTCCCTTGCCTTGTCTACATTTCCAGAAACCTTCAACAAGAACGTCATATCAGATGCCAGGGTCCACAGTACAAGCTCTGAGATAGCACCGAAAAAGCTCAAGAAGAAATGGAAAGCTTTGAATGGGCCACATAATATAATAAGTATCAGAATTTACGTGTGTCATATAATAAGCCAACTCATTTTTAAGCTTCCACGATGCTACAAGAACTTTGATTGTCAAATGGAAACAGCTTGGCGAAGTACAAGATATAAACAAAGCTAGTACATATATAAAAGCAAAAGAATTATAAGTTGGCCTGGATTCCAGAAAATGGACTTCTTAAAGATTTAGTACATCAAAGGCACTTCATGAGCATTGGAAAATGGAGCAAGACCAATCCAGAAAGCAAATTAAGATAAATATATAAATATACCAAGAGTATGAATCGAGAATACTGAGCAAACAACATTGGCAAAGTTTGTGATTGCTCCTTTCCTTTCTCAATTGCAATCGTTTGCTCGTACAGGGAACATGCATCTTCCAGCTTTCCCTTGAGTATGAAATATATAGTGAGCTACAGTTAAAAGAATTTTATATGAAAAAGGAGTTTACTCATGCAGCCTTACCAGTCTCCATTCCATGTTTGCATGCTTGATTATTGCTTCTAGAAGCCCAGGTGAAATACCCGTGTGAACGAGTTGATAAGCAGCTCGGGCTCCAGCGATGTCCCCATGCTGCTCTTTAAATCGAGCAGCAAAAAGATGAATCTCTGGTTGCCTCTGATCAAGAAAATCACAATAAGAAACATGTTTAACTCAGCATACAAGGGAGCCGCAACATAAACAGGTACAAGTACAATAGCAACTCTTACAAAATTTAAAGCTCCACGAAATTGATAGACGGAAAATTTGATCAAAGTTAGTCCGAACTAGTGAAAAACTTCTGTTTAAATGGAAAGGCTTATATATCGAACATTCTATGCACATTTGTGGTTATCTTATCTAAAAAATATGTGATTGCTGTAATTACACTAAAATTCAATAACTCTCCATCTTTCCCAACCAAGCCATGTTAGTGCCAGCTTTGCATCATAAACAGGCTCAAATGAACCAAAACATACGTTAAACAATAGAGGAAAAGTATTTGGAAAAAAAAAAGAATTCCTCAATAGCAGGAGAATGCATTTAGATCTCAGTCACCAAAACACTTTTCGGTATCAAGTGGTCAACGAGTCCAAATGATTATTACTATTTTCCGCAATACATTTTCTAGTTAGTTTACAGTAAAGTCCTACATCAAAAATCCGTATCAGTATCACATATAAACTTGGAACTCAAAAGATCAAAATTTTGGTTATGCACACTAAGGATTAAAAAAAAAATTACCACTCAAAAGATCAATTTTGAGTAACGCGGACGTTCCACTTAAATAAATCGTTTTTATAACAACTTGAAGACGATTTTATATTTTATAACAGGACATGAGAGGGCATTGACCATATAAAAGCTTCCTAAAACATGTAACAAACAGAGAACACAAACCATAGAAAATGGAAATGTAACACAATTTCCAACCTTTACGAACACTTGTGTAGCACGAGCAAGTGCATTTTCAGCAAGCTCCATACTGCCGCTAGTTTCCATGCACAAAACGTAGCGTATCCAGTATTCAGGGTAATTTGCACATGCTATCAGGCATCTTTCATACAGCTTTACAACCTGACAGCTCAGAAGAAGTAACTCGTCAACCAATTAAATTTCGATGTGATTCAAATGGAAGAAATAGAAGTAACAAGGAGAAATGCAAAAATAGAGTACACCGCTGGCGGAACAGGAGGTCCCCCCAAATATGGAAGGAGGGGCCCTCCTTGCCTGATACATGGTTAAGAAGATAAGAACACACCTGCATGTATAACATTGGAACTTCAAAACAAATATAGAGCCATACTACACATTAAAACCCAGAATTTTGACTCAAAAATGAGAGATTGAAGTACTTAGCCTTATAGAAAGCAAATGGAAGGTCCATGCTTTAGTCGTTCAATACCCCGTTTTAAAAGAAGCTTCTCCAACGGTTTAGCCAATAAAGCATATGACGCGGCAGATATTACTTAACTGTAAGTCAATGTGTAACAAGGACAGCTAAAGCTACATACCAAGATCCAATAAGAAGTGTCAATAAACAAACAAACTCAGATACCTTATTGAAATCATCTCCAGCTTCAATGTAATCAAGATAATTATGCCAATTTTCAAGTTCAGACACATTAAGGGGCCGGACATGGAAGTAAGGCCTCCTAATAGCTGTTTCGAAACCAATGATCTTAGAATCAAAATCTTTAGCTTTCTTATATATCTCTTCTCTAATACTGATATACTTCTCCAACTTCTCAGCATCTATTAAGGCTTTAGAAGATTGTTCCACATCACTAGTAGGGATCTCTCCCTTATTTTCCTGACTAAAATCTTCAGAAATTGCAACAGATGCAGCGGCTGTTTCCTCAACTGTTTGCAACTCTGACAGAGGGCGATTGGCAACCAATTCCTTAAATCTGTTGCATAATGATACGACTAAACTTAGAGAAAAGAACTAGACACATGTATGACACATTATTGCATAACTCAACTGGGTGACATTTGTAAGAAATTCGAAGATGATTGATGCCACGGAAAATTAGGAACGGTTAAGAAAATGAAGTGAAGTCAGAGCAAAAGGAAATGGTTTTGGTTCCAATTGGAAAACAATGAAAGAGGACGTTCATCCTTCTACTATCAACCATGACACAACTGAAGAAAGCAAGGCCATAAGTTGGAATCAAAAATTATAAAGCTAGTTATCCCTAGGTAGACAACAAACTTACTATGTAAGAAGAACAGAACAACGAATTAAACTTTCATGTACTCAACGAAAAGCTGAAACAATATAGCAAGAGAATATTCTGAAATTATACCCTTCAAAATAACGATCCAGCTGCTGATTTGGAACTTCTAATACTCTCGTGTAGAGTGTTGCAACATGAGGCCAATCTTGTTGAGAGATTTCATACTCAATGTATTTATCCCACAGAGGAAAGCACAAGTAATCTGTCCCAACATATGCTAGTGCCCTCTCAAATAGCCTGAAACACCACAATATAAACAGGCAAATGCTCAGAAGGGAATTGAGTTAATCTAGCGTATAAAGATGCACTGTTGAACACAAAATCCAATCATAGATCATTCGGGAATTCTACCTAGATTATGCTGCATTTACCTTCCTCAACATCTTACACAGCCTGTCAAGGAAGGAGTTACGCTGCAACATCTCCAGAACAGCAATTGCAAATTGAAGCACCTCATGTGTCATGGGTATAGTATAAACATTTCATAGAGAAACACATTACTATCCCTAAGCCTACTAAATGTGTATCTAAACGGGGATCCAGGTAATAAGAGTTGAGCCCTCAAAAACCAGATTTAAATCAAGCTCCTGAGATATCAATGGTTTTCACACCAGAAGCTGATGTGGAAAAACATAAAAATCGCATCCCTACAAGCCTTTACACCTTATACTTCAAATCACTTGTAGAAAGCAGAGGGCAATAGAAGACCATTTGGTAAATGCCCAGAAAATCATGGAGATTAATCACTGTGCAGAGTAAACGAAGGAATTACCTTCTGATAGTCTCAGGGTCTCCATAAGTCCCGATAGCAAAGACACAATAATGCAACCACATATCAACAGAGTAGGTAACTCCTTGAACAGCTCTTTCGTAAACATCTCCAACTTTGTCCGCTGAGCTAAGCCGTGCCTCATGGTCAGCATACTTCTTCCAGTACCCGTAGCATAGAGGAAACTCTACCAAGAAAGCATCATAAACCTTCCGTATCTTTGAAATGTTTCCCTTCAAATAGAATTAGTTGGGGAAGTCAGTTACCAAATAGGCAACAAAGTAGAACTAGCAAAGGGAAAATGAAAATGAGAAGAGGGCCATGATCCATGAATAACAGGATAAGCATATTGTACATGACCTGTTGACCAGAAATTGCAGCTAGAATCAACTTCTTCCAGTTAACAATAAAAAGTAAATATATCTCCAATTCACCTCTGATGTTCTCTCCGATTCTTCAATTAAAGCAGTCCAGGCACCAAAATCCAGTGAATTAGCAGTAACAATGCTCCATAGTCTTTCTTCTTCTGGACTAAGAACTGACATAAAATCTTTCAAGCAATTAGCATTTGGTTTGGAATCTACCGTATATAGTGATGGTTAGACTACCCAGGAAAACGGCAGCAATCATTTGTCGATGTGGAAGTACCCAAAATTATATAGAATCACTCTAAATGAACTCTTCTGAATGATAACGAATTAAAATATAGTATGTTTATCAGGTTACATTAAAGAGAACTAGAACAAGAAAATTGAAAAATAAACTACCTAAACACAGATGCAAAAACAGAGTTTTGTACGAAACACTGGCATAAAAAGGGACACTGGCAACATGAGAAACTACCACTTCCCTGGATATAAGTAGCAAAATAATAATAATAATAATAATATAATAATAATAATAATAATAAACAAGAATATATTTCAGCAAAAATGATTGATCGAAGAGGTTTATTCACTCTATTTTACATATGTAACATACAATCTCCGATGATTCAAATTACCAAAAGCAAATGGCTCAAGAGCATTCAGAATGCTCAATCACATGCAGAACATTTGGTACCACAATATTGAGAAGTAACAATACCATGACCGAAACAATATTAAGAAGTAACAACTGACAATCATATAAAGCAACGTGACAAGTACCAGAACCATCGAGAGACTGATGCAACGCAGACCCCATATGATCTGAGGAAGCAACCCCGTTTTCCGTTACACTAGCATCCCCTGCTATGGTAACACCATTATTGTTCAGTGATGAATCATAGTCCGCAACTTGAGTTGTATTCAGAGAAGAATTTGCAAGACTCGCAAAATTGTCATTATCATCAAAGGCTGTTACTGAATGGATATCTTGTTGGTTCGAATATACTGAGGTATTATGAGCATTTCTAGCATCTATATTTGAGAAAGCCTCGGGAGCAGGACTAGCTATGTCCTGAGTAGCTTCAGTAATGGAGACATCAGCGTCAGAAATAGCAGATGCACTGTTATCCTCAGTATAGGCTTCTGCAGTCATGATCCCACTATCTCCAATAATACAGATATGACACTGCCAGAAACTGCAATTTCGGAGTGTGAATATCCCATAGTTGTCATAATATCAAATTCATGGTTATAAATAGAAACATCAGATCGATTGTTCTTTCAATGACAGTATCACAACAAATGACACCATCACTGCATTATGCAGGGGATGTCAACCTACTGATTCATTTTAAAAAGTTCAAGATGTTACAGTAGGAACATCAAATACCTTCCAGATAGAATAGTCAATGCAAAAATGAAATTGTTATCCATTTCATGATTCCAGCAGCCCATGTTAAGTGGATCAACTCATGTCCATGACTAATTAGTCTCCACCTCCAATTCAGTTTTTAAAATAAATATTTACTTTCTCAATCCATATTTTTTTTATTTATATAGGCTAAAGCATTTAGCGAAGGATGATATAAGATCATGTTCTACCAACTGAAAAGGAAGGATATTTTGACGGGATGGAGAAAATTGGATGGTAGAAGATGCATCACGAACCTTAGTTGTGTAATCACGGTGTAGACAATTCACAGAAATCTCAGTCTATTAAGTAGACCTACGAACTAGATATGTGTATCCTAGTATGAATTGAAGGCATTGTAATTGGAGAGGAATAGAAAATAGATGAGCATAATTAGAGAATGGACTAATGCTTACTTTTTGTTGGGAAAGAAAACCAACTGAGGTACGCAATCTATATTGTCTAAAGGCCCATATCAGAAATCGCCATGCCAGGGTTAACTATTATCATGAAAAAACTTTAACGCTACCCAAAAATAACATTCTTCATTTCCTCATACAAAATTCTGATATTCCACCGTCAACCTCGATTGAAAATCTTATTCTATTCAATTTAGTCCGGCTTTTACCACGTCCACCAGCTAAAATGCAGTTCACACCAATATGAAACCCAGACCCACAATTGGCACATCAAAAGCAAAGAATGTAAAGGAAAAACATAAATTGGCAGAATAAAGAGATACATAAACCGATACCACACTACAAAAAAACTGCATATACTGCCATTAAGTCAATGAATCAGCAAAAACAAGAGAAGCGATTAACCAGAACTTCAATTACTTGTACCAATGACCATATACAGCACTTACACAGTTCAAAACTTCCAACGAGAAACGCGAATTTCTCTCTTAATTTTACAGGGGAAGGAAAAAGAGGGATAAGTTATGAAATATTAGGGCTTCGCGATCGAAGTGCCAAGTTGGTTGGTGAACTGGCCTTGCACTTCCTAGTGGCCTGGTGAGTAGTGGGCGTCGAAGTCATGGGCTTTTGTGTAATAACCAGGCAGACTTTTATTTGGGCTTTGCTATGATTATTTTTTAATCCATCAATTTCGAAATATATTCATCATGACACTTTGGTCATATTGACCAAATTATGAGGTATCTAAAAAATTTCTTATCCAGAACTTATATCTAAATTAATGATTCTTCAAGAATTAACTAAGGATGTAAACTCATATTGAATAAAAAAACAATCTCATGTTTACTAACAGTCTCAAAAAGTTTGCCAAATTTGAAAAATAATGTGACGGTACCAGTATGCCCTCTTTCGTAGTATATGTCGATTCGTCTCCTTCCAGTCTCTTATATCTCTTCGAATACACCATCCCTGATCACAGTCTGCAACCCTTCGTCGAGAAGAAATGAAAGGCAGAAACGACAAGAAATCGACCTCTCATCAAGTACGTATGACCGGAACTTACACACGACCTGAGTCTCGGGGGCCAAAAACTGCGGAGGATACCAGGAAATATGCTATTATCTCGGTATCAAACAGTCTGCCGCTTGTGGCCGACAAGCAGCAAGCTTCTGAGACTCCAGCGGAATCGGTCCTCGTGAAGGACGATGATGTTACAGTAAGTTTTTGCTAAAGATATCACTTTTTGTATGAGATATGTTATATTTTTGCATTGTTGTAGATCTAGCATTAAATGTGCAATTACTTGCAATTTCCAATGGTGGAAGGTTGATGGATGTGTTTCGGTGATTTGGATATTGTATATTGTTTAATGGACTTACTATGTTAGCCTACATACGTGCGTAACTATGAGATTTTGGGTTAAGGCCATATATCAGTGATGTTTTAAGCTTAAGATACCATCTTTTATATGAGTTTTGCTATGTTTTTTGCGTAGATTTAGTATTAAATATATTCAATTACATGAAATTGTTGTAGATTTAGCATATGGTGTTAGGGTGATGGATTTGGTTTTGTAATTTAGATGCTATATGTTGCTTGATTGCTCTACTATCTTAGTCTACGTATGTGAGTAAATATTAGTACTTACTACACTGCGTCTATCAGGCCGAATTCGTTGAATGAGAAAAGGCCATAGAAAAGCATAAAAGACTCTTGGCATGGGAGGCTGGCTATGAGGAGAGGTGTAGGAAGGAGGAGATCAAGAGGAATAGGGAGAGAGATGAAAAGATTGAAGAGAAAGCGAAGAAGGTTAAGTTGAAAGCGAAAAGGGAAAGGATGAGCAATTGAGTCAGAATATCCCGAAGTATGATTATCTGACTTGGATAGCTCGAGGGAATCATCTCTAGACCAATCCATCACGCACATTTCCTACCATTCCTCCCAAGAAGATCAAGAAAGTGAGAATTCAATGAAGACCACATCCACCATGATAGGGCCTTCCTCCTACCCCTCGGATATAGAGGAGGAGGAGGAAGAAGAAGAGGAGAATACGGATCCTGAGGAGGAAGATCAGGATGAGGATGGCGACGAAGATGGTGATGATTTCTGAAGTATGACGTGCCCTGCTTCAGATTTGATTTAATAGTGTCATCCTTTTTTGTGGTGGTGATGCTGCCCTTTTGTGGATGATGCTAAATTGTAAATCGGGTCCTCTTTTTGCAACAGTAGTTTGTTATGACTATGCTCATATTCTTATGACTGTTTTTGAAATTTATTTTATATGTTTATGGAATCTATTTTTTGAATCTATGTTTGGAATCTATTTTTGGAATCTGTTTTAGATGCCTAGCAACTTATGAACAAGAGCACAAGTTTACTCTAAATCAGTGTTCTAGTTATCGGCGTCTAGGCGGCCTGGGCGGTCGCCTGGGCGCCCGCCCAGGATTGCCCAGGGCCGTCCAGGATGCCTGAACGCCCGACTTTTTTTTTGCAAAAAAAAAAAAATTAAAAACCAATTTTTTTGTCCAACCGGCTGGACGGCCCCAAAACGCCTTGGGACCGCCCAACGCTTTCTCGAACACTGATATCTACTACTCTTCCTTGGACGATGGTATATAATATGGTGGTGAGATATCCACATTGATCGATAATCCCCTTGTCTCCTCATGCATTTTTTCAGTCGGTTGTTCGGTTTCATTGTCCAACTGGTTGTCTAACTCCATTGTAAACAAAATATCACAACTTACTGAATTTATAGCTGCACTTTGAGCATCATTGTAGTAGTACATAGCAGCACCGGTGGACCTGGTATTACCAAATATATCACACCACTTATAATATCATATTCATTTCCTTTTCTTCAGTTTTTTGTATTTGATGCTATCCTATACAAAAAAGGAATCAGCATTCAGTATGAAGCACAAATATGACATTGCTAGTGAAATCATTATACCGCCATTCGTCCGCTCCATAGTTGTTCGCCAAATATGATCTGCAGTGAACCTGAGTCAAACGCAAACTCATTGAGATTTATATAGTCGTTTAGCAAGTTGTACTCCCCTTACATACCTTGATTTTTTCTGGACCTCATGGCTGGTAACACGACTTTCAGGCACCTCTTGTGCGATGAGGGAGACACTCTCGTTGAATCCCTTTCGAATTCTATTTTCTTATCTGAATCCTTCCTTAATACAAAATTTTATTGCGAGTGCTTTTCTTCTGTTTGGTTGAAAAAAATTATTGTGTGTCTGTAGTGGTGCAATATATTTTTGGGGTGATCTACAAGCTTCTTGATCGCTGTTGTTACCGTCAGTACTTCGAGGTGAGTTGTATAATAATTTTTTTTGGAATGCGCATTTCCACTAGTTGATTCCATATCCATGATTATAACAAACTTGACAATATCAGACATAAAATACAATAACTGATAGTTATTATAGCAAATTTGTTCAACACAAATAATATCAAATGACCACACTCAGTACACCACAAGTTACACAATAAAGCACAAAGACTCTTCTATTATTAGAATAATGCTACATGTCCCAACACTTTGTCCCTAATTCATCCCTACAAAAATAAAAGATTAGTTATTTAACATAC
>JAOYMZ010000022.1:97751-123829 GCA_025802335.1 Pinguicula primuliflora | reverse complement strand
TCACATACCTGCCGCCAGAAGGCGAGAACGTTAGACTTGACGCCGCAGCCTGGCGGGCCAAAATCGTAAAGACCGGCGACCCCGTTGTAGATTTTGAATGAAGGGATATAAAACAACCGCCGCTCGAGGGTGTTGAGAACGGCTTGCCGGAATGCCTCCCTGCTCCGAGTTTCTTGGGTGCGCTCCATTGCTCGAACAGCAGACCAACACCGGCGGAACTAGGATTAAAAATGGAGCAAAGCTACGAGGACAGACCGAATTTTAAATCGAGATTTAAGGAAATGTCGAAATTGCCACTTCCACTGAGCACAACAACACACTCGGACATAGGCAGAGTGTTTCTCTTAAAAATGGGCTAAAATTTCCGCCTAGAATAGAACTGTAAACGAATAGAGCCGTTCGCGAACAAGCTCGAGTTCGTCTCGATTTTTTATTATCTAATAATATTTTCTATAAAATAATATATTTATCAAAAAAAATTAAAAATATTAATACAATATAAAATATAATAATTGAAGAATTTAAAATTAAAATAAGAATCAAATGCAAGTGCATCCAAGTCTCTCATTTACCTTATCTAAAAAAATTTAAATAGCTCAATTGATAAACTGATATATTTCATTGTGAAGGTATGGGTTCCATATTTTAATTTATACAAAAAATTGAAATAAAAAATGACATGATCTTACTTCAATTAACTTGTTTCATTTTTCATAGGTGATTACAAAAGTAATCTCCAAAGTCTATCAATTTCAATATTCAAACTATAAAGTGGAGAAATTTTTTTTAGGAAATTATATAAAGTGGAGAAAATGAGAGAACTTGTATAATTATGAGATCATTGTGAGGCACATTTCTTCTTCTTTAATAATGCCTCAAGAAAAAATAAAATGTGCTGACTAACTCATCAAGGATACAAACTAACTAATCCAAGCGGGTTAGCCTAGTGACAGAAAACCTCAACTTTCCACTAGAGATTGGGGGTCGAATCCCACTGGCAACAAGGAACTCGCTTGGATCACGACCTCGGATTTCGACCCGCAAATCACCCGGTTCACTGGAGGAGATATCAAAAAAAAAAAGATACAAACTAACTAAAATAAATAAAAAATCACCCCTCATTTCTAGGTCAATCCATACAAACTGACATCTTATAATCCGCAGGTTCAAACTTTCGTTTATTCCCTTTGTTATGTTCTAACAAATTTCCATTTTGCAGTTGAACCAATCGTTCATCCGAAATTGTAGTACGAAGTTCAAATTTAGTGTCACTTTCATCACAAAAAGTAGATAAAAAGCTTAATGTTCATCATGGTATTGTTGTGTGAGTTAAAAACAAGTTTCATAACCTGTGACAGACGGTACAAATGGAAGAATAATGAGCAATTAAAGTACATCTGTACATTTTAACTTGGTCAATGAACTCAAACCCAAACAGTGAATTTTGTATTTCATTCATTACATCAAAAATTCTTCGAAAGGATGGATCTTTTTCAGCAAGCGTTGTATCCAACACCCTCCCAGATTCAACATTGTCCTTGGGAGAGCTTATTCTTTTGCCGAAGGACTTTTGCAAAAGTACTTTTGAATGTGCAAGAATAATTATATTACATTTAAACTTCGAATTAATTTCAAAATTGCCACTGAAAAAAGTCATTCAAAAGCTACTCCCACCTAACTTATGACTTTTAGCTTTTTACTGACTTTTTTCTAGATAAGCCAAAGCAAAAGCTGATTTATCAAACACTAGCCGTACAAAACACTGCCTTAGTGGGTGATGGCTCTGATGCGAATACCAAATTTTCAAATCATATCAAGCATGCATTCACAAGGAGTAGGAGGGATTTTCAAAAAAGTAATGCCAATCAATCCGTGAGACATCTGCCATTTTCAACAAAATTTGTGAAGGAGGAATTTTCAACCGAATTACCTCTGTTTCTGCTGTCACATAATTCTTGAACCGAATTCTTGAAGGATTATCACCCGAATTCTCGAAGAATTATCAACCTAATGCGTCAATCCTTGGAGAATCTGAATTGGATAGTAAGGCCTCAAGGGATTCACAAAGTCAACATTTCTTCGTATAGAGCATTGATTAAGCAGATAATGTAGCATATCCCTGCTCGTAAAGCAAGCTGGATGTACCAAAAGGGAAGTTGAATGCACCAATTATTTCTCGTAGACAATATACTATTCATTATTGCAATTTAGCTTCTGAAGCTACATTCTGAAGTCTGAACACCATAATATGAATGTGTAAGAAGAAAATAAACAGAAGTAAAAGAGACAAAATCATTATGCAATTTGATAAATCGTGTTGCTAAGATTAAGACTGCAACTTTTCTTGATGGTGAAGGTACATACACATGCTCGTTTCATAACGCTAGACTTGGCTAAAGTACTAAACTAAACAACAAATTATTCCTGCAAAACTGCTCTAGATTTTAGTAACTTACATGAGAAAAAAAAACATAAATATATAGAAGTGGAGGGAATGCTAATCATACAACAGTTGCAACCCAGTTTACCGAGTTCTTCTAATCTGAATGGTTGCTGATGGGCTCCAACCGATTGAAGGAGAGCCCGGTAGCAGGATGGAACGAAGATCCCCTGCGTTGGTCCCTGACTATTGGAACTGGAGACAAGCAGGAAGCTAAAATGGTTCAAGAGGCCACAGATGAACAATTAAGGCCTCGCCTCACCAGCTTCTTTCAGATCAACACTGCAAAAGAATGTCTTCCGGTTCACTAGGTACCAATTTACTTGACTGCAGAACAACAAAATTCATGGTCCATTTTATTCTTCAAAAGCATGTGTACATATTTTTTCAAGCAACAATGGCCAATCTTCACCGAGTTGATGTGGCTTGAGCTCCATAGCAACTCTGAAGTCCTGCAAAGAAATTGGCTTACTGATTGGTTCTTCCACTACCGAATTCGTGCTAGCGTTCGGCATCTGTAATTGGTGTCCTGGTTTGACACCATTAATTTGCTTCATATGAATCTGTTTCTTCTGATAATTATTTTTCGTCAAGTCATGTGACCTTGATCCTACAACTCCAAGGCAAGACCTAATTAATCCTCTCAAGTAAGAATCTAAACCATGGTTCAGCATATTAGCACATTCCACTGATACCCCTTCAAGACCCTGTGCCGCGGCAATATGCTCCATTCTTTCCCTTAAAGCATGACTGTCTAACAGAGTATCATCACAACAGGTTCCAATAAATTTACTGCTTCTGGCAGAAGGTGGACCTGTGCATGCCCCGCCAATGCTCGCCGGGCATAATGGAAGTCCAAGGGGAGCTTGGAGTGGACTACTAGAAGAAGCCCCATTCATTTCATTTCTATCTAACAACTCATGCTGACCCTTGTTATCGATAGGAGCTGAATCAGATGTTGACACCCTTGCTATATGCAGTTTAGATGCGTGTGAGTTCGAGTTGTCATTTTCAATGCCGGGTTGTGGCAATAGACCTTTATGATGTTGAATTGGCCTTCCAATATTAGGAGCAGTTAACTCCCCATTTTCTGTCACAGGACTGAAATTATTCAACTGAGTGCCATTGGACAAGTGAGAAGGATAGCTACTCTTCACATTGGGTCCAAGCCCACTACGGCGTTCCCCATTTCTGCGATCCCGGAGACCAGTTCTAAGCTTTCGAGGTGACACTGGCAGCATGTCACCTCCATTTAATAGACCTTTTGAACCAGAAGCCTGATTCATACCGAAGTGAAGGCCATTCTGCTGGAATCCATCAGCTGAAACACCATTGCCAACAACTTGTGTATCATGATTAAGTATACCATCTGCCTCGCTAACTGGAGGAGATGCTTTCATGCTAGAAGCATTCTTGAGTATTGAACAAATAAGCTGATTGTGAAGCCGAATATTTTCCTGGCCGAGAATTCTTAGACAAAGCTTATCAAACTCAACCTTACTCAGTTTTAAACTCAAGAATTTCTGCAAGCAAAAGAAATACTGCTTCGATCCCTCCTGCCCCAATTTCTTCACTAACTGAGCTTTCAGCTCCACAAGATTCGTCCGTGGATGCTGATTTGGCGGTTGCATGTTTCTAAGTTTTCTCTTCCCCACACTAAGAATCCATACAACAGAAACACACAGAACACAGTGATACAGAAACTTAAACTAAGTACCGGGTTTTTTTTGCTCCTTTCCAAGAGCCCATTTTCCAGACAACATTTAACCTTTCTAGCAACAGCCTTAACAACGTCCAAACTATATTCATCTCCAAAACCTCAACTCTTTCGTACTGTACTGATTAGAGGGTTGGGGTCCTATCCTGAATCTCAACTTTCTATCAGAAAAACTCTCCCTCCAAAAACCAATCACAAAATTTCAAAAAATAGACAAATTCTTCGAACATCAACGTCAACCATAAGTCAAATGAACCCTGTATCGGGCTGAACCTCAAAACTCAAATAAAGATTCCTCCCTGCAACTCTAATTAAGCCTTCACGTTGAATCAGTTTTCGGAAACTTCAGCAAAAATGCCACTCCAATAAGAAAGGATTTGAGCTTGAATTCTCCACATCAAGTTCAGATTTTTGTGCTCATTACTCCGAACCAAGAATAATGAATCCAAAAGTAGATAAAAAAAACTCGAACTTGAAGCGAAATATGAACTCACGGAGACAACAATTCCAATGGGCTGACCTTATCAGAGCTCCACGAATTCAGATTCCACAGAAAACAAACGTATCTCAATACAATCACGGGGGCCTCAAGCCTTGTTTCTTATTCAATTTGCTCGACTTCTCCTCTGCAACCTTCTCCTATCATTGCTCTCTATCCGTTGAAAAAATCCTGCTCCACATTCCCAATTCCACTCTCTCAATTTTCTGCAACCAAAAGCTTGATAATAACAATTCTAATCAGCAAATTAAACGCCCCGTTTCCGATTGGTTTCGCTCTCTGATCGCTCTCCTCTTCGGGTTCGGGCACTACATTTCTCTCTCTCCTCTTCGAGTTCTCTAATTTTGTCTCGGGTACAAGTTGCGATGCACAATGTACCAACAACTTCCGGTATGTAAATCTGGCATCGGAAAAAAATAGTGTGGCATGTCTAAAATTATGCGGATATTGCAATTGTTTTTAAAATTGACACATTTAATAAATTTTTTCATGTGTCAACTATCGTAATAATATACATAATTATAATTATTTTGTGATAGTCATATAATGAATTTATGAAGTGTGACAATTTTAAAAATACAAGTAGCATTATTCATCTGGATGTCGTGGGTTTGCCTTTGGCATTGCAGATTTTTTGTTTATTGATTTTTTAAAATTATTTTATCTTACGGATATTTACATTTTTAATGCAAATTGTTTTATAAAAAATTAATTGCATTATATAAAAGGACTTGATTTTATTATACATAGTATATTTTTTTAAATAAAATGACAGTCCTTCTAAAATTAACTACATGTATTATTCCTCTTTTTAATATTTATTTTTGTAAATATGTTTTTTTTTCAGATTTTCAAATTTGTATTAAAAGAAGCATGAGGTTGGGAGTTCGATTCCCACACATGTGAATTGAGAGAAACATTTGGCCAGTTCTTTACCACATAGTGTGCTTACCCGGGACGGAGGATTAATCTACTAGCTGTCGGCCGGTAGAATACCTTGCAAGTACGCAAAAAAAGAATATATTTTTTACAATGAGGGCGGGTGAATTTTATTTTTAAAAACATATGAAGATGAATTGATTTTGTCCAAAGAATAAATTGAATTTTAGGTTGAAAACATTCAATCCTTTTTTTTAGCAAAGCATTCATTCCTAAATTTAAAAGTATTGGAAGAGAAACTTCGATGTTGTTTGCCTGATTGTAAATGGTGAAATTGTGGAAATTTTGCTTACTCCGCAGCTCTCTCTGGCTAAACATCCAATGGCATGTATGTTTTCTTGCTGAGCTCTTGAAAGAGTTATGTGTCATGTCTGTGATAGTGTCTTCTGAAAGTGAAAGCTTGTTTCGGTGCATCTTGATAAAGCGCAGCATCCCACAAAAATTTTCAAAATGTATGACGGTATATTTCGGACAAACACTTTTCCGTCTCGAATTTTAATGATGGGCGTCCATTGTTGATCTCACGGACAGAAGTAAATTACTTAATTTTTAAAATATTTTTTATCATGACCGTCAGATCAATAATGAACGCACGTGATTAGAATCCAGGACATAACGGCACGTCTCCGGATATACTGTCTGGTAGCAAAAAATTTCTCCAATATCCCAAACCATGATCGGACTAATCAACTTCAAACTCAAACATGATGAGAACAAGATTAAACAATTGATCCCTGAATTTTTTTCCCCTCCCGAATAGTGTGCCGAATTCTAATCTGGACCGTTGGATCAAAATTAAACGATTCAGATCAAAAGTGTTTTAAGTGAACAATTAAATGAGTCATTTGATCTGGACCGTTGAATTTTGATCCAACGGTCCAAATTAGAATTCAACTCTTTCATTCTGGAGCTGAAAATTACTCATTGATCCCTAACATTTTGTGTAGAAGGCACACAAAAAACTTCATAATCACAGCTGCTCTATGATACCCAGAAGAGAATATAAAACGATCAAATCCCTAGTATCTTTTGCTAAGGTTAAGACAGCTCCGCTCTGTATTGTATGAATAACGATTACTATAAGAAAGTGAGTTAGCCAATCTACCAGAGCCTATTTGTGAACCACCACCACCTGCTTCAGTACTGCCACTTGGTGCATTGAAACGAGAAGGAACTTTATTTGAAGTATTACCACTCAATACTCATCTGGATATCTTCAATCAGGAGTTCACCCGACCATTATCCGATTTGTATTTTTTAATCTCTTCTTGAGCACATATGAGCCTGCATGGGGATGAGATGTTTAACAACATATATGAATTAATAAATGTTGTTGTTTAACATGAATAGGTCTTAACTACCTCAACTGCAAATGATTGACCTCACGGATCAAGTCCTTTTCCCGCTCATTAGCAGCTTCCAACTACAGATACAAAAACGGATGTGTTTTTTTTGTACTTAGGATTTAAAGTAAGATTGGAAGAGAAACTACGATGAAGATGCATAGGGGAAGGCAAGGAACATGGATGCTTGCATATTATGAGTAACCAAAAGGTAATAAGAATAACTCAATATAATGGAGTGACTCCTGCTTAATTCTGCTATTTAGAAGCATAACATTTTCCTACTTGATTGGCCACCGAATAACTTGTAAATTTTGCATACCAATGTTTTCTCTGCCATTGCGACGCTAGTAGTCGTGCTTGCCAGCTCTGCAAAATCAGAAATGAGTGAGCAATATCTATTGAGTGTGTGTGTGTGTGATAAACAATGTTGCATCAACATTGATACCTAAAGGATCACTGGAAGATGCTTGCTTCAGTAGTGCAATAAGAAAATCCTGGCAGATGGAAAATGAAAGGAATATTAAGAATCTAAAATAGTAGTACAGGAAAATACCGAAAATGCAAGACAGCATCTTTTGCTAAAAAATATTACCCTTTGGATAATATTTGCGTAGAGCATAAGCTGCAGATTGAAAAAAGATCCAAGACCAGCATCATTTGATGGAGCAGCGTCATCAGGCAAGGTTGAGGCAATTGCAGGAAGTTGGGCAATCACCTGAATATCACAATGTTCTTTCAAGTTCTATACCATGTATACGTGATTCTACTCGCTCCGAAGATAAAATAATTCATAATCGAAATTCACATGGTTCCGGATTTGATTGTCTTATCCTACAGAAAGTAATACCATAAGAGGACAGCTTTTTAAGGATCTAAGAGAAAAGTAAGAACCAAAATAGTTACCCCCATATACAGTCAATGAATGTACTAATTGCATTCATATCTGTTATATTTATCCATGTTGATGGCATAAAACAAGAAGAGGCTGTGAGTTGGACGATATTAAAAATTGAAGGAACTAAGCAGCCACAGCAACTTGCAAAACAAAGGGAAAAAAAGAATTTGTAAGAAAAAAAGTCAACAATAAAAGGACGGGCAGTATTTACCCGGGAAAGCAAACTTTCACACCAAACTTGCAAACTGTTAATTTTCTGTACCGGAGCTGGATCAACCTAAATGGAGGAGATCATCATTCTTCAAATAAATGGAAAAGTGACATACACACTAAAAACGCAATATTAACCTTTTCCGCCTCAACATTCTCAGAGGTAACCTTAAACCGGCCTCTTTGTTGGACTACTGGATTCTTCCCCTTCTCATCAAATTCATCCCCATTGACTACAAAACCAACGGGCAGTAATTACTGGAACAGATAATGCTAGCAAGTACCTTTTGTCCAATGGTAGTCAAGCATCTAGCAACAAACCTGAAGATTTTGAGCTTTTGATTACTATTCCTTGTTGTGCAAGATCCAAGGGTTGGGAATTGGCAAACCCGGCAGAAGACAAATTTTCTGACTGAATTTGCACTTCCTCACTAATCATGGCCAGAAAAAAATGATAAGTGGTAAGGATATCCTAATAATTAAAACTTAACAGTCTTCTGTAAGAAAACATCACCCTAAAGAGTGATAAGGAAAACGCATTTTCCCAGCTAGATCATGGCCCAAGAAACAAAATATATATAAATATATATATTTTACAGTCATGGTCTTCTAGGAATAGGTTACGGATGGTAAGGATTAGCACACAAGGATTTTAAGTACTTGACTGGACAACCTTCAGATATAACTCATAAACTAAGATACATTTTCTCGAGTTCAAGGAAAAAAAATAGGTCAGATCACCCACACATAAGATAATTCAAATATAAGGTAAAACAAAATTATCCTGCAGGATTCAGCCATAAGAGGATTCTCAATCGCGTGGGTAAGATGAGGTAACTTTTGCAGCACATAAATAATCAGAATCTCTGTAATCGGATTATTTTATGAACTTCAAGGAGGTACAAAACAGAGACCGGGTACAGTAATCTATTTCCTCGACTGCCACTATGGAATACTTTGACAAATTATTTATTTCGCATGAATTTGTTTTGTAGGGACATATATTGACTGTTGGGAAAAGAACGTCTGTCCATGCTTGCAACAAATCAGGAAGAGGACAAAAAATTCTAGAACTATTCCTAAGTATGTTGTATAAAAAATGGTGTAAAACGGGAGACATTTTCAATGTATCAAGATAAAGAGAAACCCCATCCAGAAGAAAGGAGTAGATAGACCCTGTTAAAAAAATTCCCGTCCATCATTTTTCGGATTGGAAGAAGCCTAGCGGACAATGACTAAAGGATTTGGGGACAGTTTAGATGAGCCACAAATGATTTTTGTGAAAGGCCTTTCAAAAGATTCTGGAAATTAAGGATTGAGATTCCTCCGTGTATTCTGTATTACTTTGGATGAGTGTGGAAATGCAATCACCTAAGCGAAACTGAATGTCTGTGCATAAACTTAGTTGCGGTCCCTAGATTCGGATAGTGATTTTTTGTTGTCCCAGTTAGTGAAAACTACATCTAGACGTTACAGACACGAAGACTTTGCAGTAATCTGGTCTTTCCGTGGGTAATGATTTCCTGTGAGACAAGCAGATAGGTTACCATGTGATGAGTATTGTTCAATGACATTGAACAATACTCATCCTTGACCCAATATGATGCATTAAAAAGGGTCTTATGGATACGTGAATATTTCAAGAAAAGCATACAAATATCAACAGGATGAACACTATAGCCATCATAAATCACACCTTGGATTAAGATGGATACTCTAGAAAGCATATAAAAATCACACCTTGGATTGGGACTTGTGAGAGGCCCTTCTGGCGAATTTTTATTCGCCAATGATGCAAGCTTTTCTGTTAACTTCAATTCTGCATGATTCTCTTTAACAGGAGACATTACTCTCAGCTGATCTGGAGTTGAACCGTCAAGGCTCATATCATCATCGAACTTCTCACATTTAGCTCTACCGGGAAAAGAAAATTCAATAAGAAAGCAGATAAAAAGGTCAGGGAATAGCAGGTAGGCTGACTAATATAAGTTTCCAAATAAGTAACCACCCCCATACAAACATAACAATGATGAACATAATAAAATTGGAGCAAGAAAGGAAGCGCAAAGCAATTATCGGCTTTAATGGTACATGTTAGTTAGGGAGTCAGCCGATGAAACAGAAGTCTGGGCATTGTCATCCTGCAAAGGACAGAGTCACAGAGAGACATTAAAAGACGGAATAAAAAATTTTACTTACCTCAAAAATAAAATATTAACTTACAGATTCCGCCATATCAGAATGTCTACTTGTAAACGAAAACTGGTACTGAAGTACTTTAGAATTGGACAAAGATGGCTCTTGTTGAAGTTTGATTTGAACACCTTCATCTTTTTCTGCAATAGCATCATCATCTTGGATCTGCAACGAAGCACGAGAACATTATGCACTTGGACTTGGACAGTCCTATATTTTTTTAGGTAATATAGCTAAAAGAGAGAATACCAGAGAAGCTTGAGCCTTCATATCATCAAGGTTGAAGTCCCAACTACTAATTCCCCGTTTATATTCATTCTGTGCATAATAAATAGTAATGGCAGGCCATTTAGTAAAGTTCTTACAATCAACATCGGTTTCTTATAAAAAAAACTTCAAGTGGCATATCAGCTAGTAAATTTGACAAGTAAAGAGCACTTTTAATTTTTTTTAAAAAAATATTTGCAATTTAGAGCTTATGGATACGTTCAACCTCAATCCAATGCCACATCCAAATGAAGCTATTATATACTGCATCATGATTTGGAAGTCGCTACTAACATGATTTTAGAAGGGAGACTCAAATGGTGAGATTTTAATTCCAAGTCAATTTGAACACCTTGACTCGAAGAGAAAAGTGAAAGCACGAGTCTTAAGTACTAATGTGTAATGGGTAACATCAAACATAGAACATTCACAATTTGATATTTTTGTGCAAGAGAACATCATAATCCCTTTTCCCTTTAAGATCAAACCTGAGATATCTCCTCCTTCTGACCATCTGGCATTTTTTTCTGAGCAAGCATGTCTTCCTCCTTCCTCTGATATTATTTAATACTTGGGTTAAAAAGAGCATACTATTAAGAAAATATATTTCCAGGTTGCAACTTGGTCATATCTATCTGAGAACACAAACCTTCAATGCCTTGAGACGATCACCAAGAGTTGGCAACCCTTCTAGAAGAACTCTAGCAATATAGTCATTTGATCGAGCTTGCTTGAAGAAAGAATGCTTTAATAACTTCCTGGCAGAAGGCCTTTTAGAAGGTTCTTTCACCAAACAACTAGCAATCATTTGCTTGAAGGACTGGGAAAAAAATTAACTCATGCCATCAAAATTCGATATTAGTCATTCTCACCCGACCATAATTTATACAGCCATACCTTTGAAAATTTCTTGTCTCTCTCATAATCAAGACCAGGTGGTGCATTTTGCAATGTCATAAGCAGCACCTAAATGAGTAAATTGAATTGCATATAATCATGGATCTCTTGTAAATAACAGAGTGCAAGCACGGGGATATATCTTTTAGCACCTTCATTGGAGGATACTTAGAGAAAGGGGCATGCCCATGAGCGAGCTCCAAAGCAGTTATGCCAAAAGACCAAATATCAGCTCTACCAAAGTTACAAATCAGAAAATCAGAAAATGAGAAAATATTTGGTAGTAATAAGAACAAAAAATTCCACAAACAGACGGACTTGAAGTCATAACCATGCACGGGCTGCATAACCTCTGGTGCCATCCTACAGAAAGATTAACGAACTCTCATAATAGGAGCCACACAGCTACAGTTGGTTGTTTTATATTGAGTGGCTCATGACATAATGAAGATTTGAAAGGAAATCAACAATAGAATATAACATATACAGAATTTGGGCTATACCAGCAAGGAGTACCCACAAATGTGTTCCTCATTCTTTGCCTATCACCTGCATCAAAGAAATATGCAGAAACACCCAAATCTCCCAATTTGATTCCACCACGCGAATCAATCAGGACATTACCAGCCTGGAAGTATCCAAGCAGAGCAAAAATTCAAGATGATAAAAAATAGAGAAATTTATCTAATATTTTCAAGATGTACCGATACTCTTGCTAGTTTAAATTGCAAAATTTGTCGATAAAAGGATTGCCACCAATAAACACAATTAAGATGTTTGCTTTGAGTTTATATTTCCTTCATCACATTAAGAACCCTGTCCTAAATACACTACAACAATTCTGTTTAGATATTAAAAGCTGCTGAGCACGTATCGCCAGTTGAGGTTTATCAACTTACTTTGACATCACGATGAATATGGCCATGTTGATGAAGGTAGTCCAAACCCTTCAGCACCTCACGCAAAACTGTAGCAATAACAACTTCCTCAAAACCATCTGGATGGGTAGCCTTTAGAATGTGTAGGCACGAACCTCCAGACATGTAAGGCATTACGACCCACAGGTTATGGTCACTGACGAATGAGCAATGTGATTTAAGAACATTTGGGTGGTCAACAAGGACCATCGTCTGCGCTTCTCGTGAAACATTATTCTGGGTGCAATACGCAATAACTGAATCAGAAAATCATTTTTGTCTGTTTTTAGGACAAAGGTAAAAATAGTATCAAACAGAATTATAACAAGAAAAAAAATTGTTGTACTGCTTAAACAGAAACTCATGTACTCACCCTACCTTAAAGCACCAATTTCTATATTCTTGCAGCTAAAAGGAAGTGATGGTCCTAAACAATATAAAATCAGAATGTAAATAGTACTGGATCAATTACCCAACAAAAAGTACTGATCCAGCAACCAAGAGCAATACATCTAGCATAACGGAAGCATCATGCTGCTTAAAAGACCTAAAATTTAAATAGTATCCCAACTAACATCATATATAAATATAATATCCTATTTCTTACAGAAAAGTTCTACGGAAACCACAGTCATTCAGCTACAGAATTAACTGCTCTTCTTATCATAATCTAGACAGTCACCTAACTATAAGTAAATGTGAGGGGAGGGAGAGAGACATAATGAAAATTCAAGAAATAAATTCGAAGAAATATGCATTTTGACCTGGCTGATGCCACTGACTGAATCAGTATGATTTTTCACAATTAGTGCTACCCTTAAAAATAAAAAAGTGTTGCTTCTTTCGCTGTTTTAGTATCTGACTAGTCCTAAGGTGACCGGTGGGTCTAACAGCTTACATAAACCTTTTCGTACTAAACTAACTTCAAAAACTCAGATCTCCCCAGAAGCTAGAAGACAACAAAAGCATGACACTTTGCTTCCTGCACAGATCAATTACAATTTACAGAAATACTTTAAAGAAGCAACATGCACCACGCCCATATTCATTAGAAGTTGAGGAAATTACCAGATCACAATTATTTCGCTCAAAGTCCAGAACCTTAATTGCGACAATGTCGTTGAGTGGGTTGCAAAGTGCACGATAAACCGAAGCACTGACGCCCGTGCCGACTTCCTCATACAGGGTATAATGCTCTGCCCCAATCGGATACTTCTTCCTCTCCTTCTCCATTAAAGCCTGCCCTCAAATCAACTACAACGCAACCTTATCAATACACTATTCAGTCTTCACAGCCCCGTTAGAGATCTGCAAAAACGACCAGCACCCAAAAGGAAAAATTCAACCACCAAATTCTGAAACGAAAACCAAAAATCAACTTTATTCAAATCACTCCACCAGATTCATCCCCCTGCATGTGACGTCAATCCACTGAATAAATGCACTCAACACCAACAAAGAAAACTCACGGGAAACCAGCTAGCATCCATTAAATTGTACACCGAAAGAGTAAAAAAAATACAGCAACAGAAGTATGGAAGCAACCTCAGATCTGCACAGTTCAATACGGAGAGATTGAGCTGTAACGTAAAGTGTTCTCACTTCGGAAAGAATCGTGTATGAGAGAGACAAGATCGAGAGAGAGATGTAACCAATCAAATCGTGATTGATTGTGATGGTGAAAGAGTTCCCGTGAGAAGGGAGTGAAAGCGGATCGGCGCCGAGATCGGTTTGGTTTGTAACACGGAATCCCGCCACCTGTGATGGGATATTTACAATCCTTTTCCAAAATTAGTTTTTTAATAAAAAATATACAATTTAACTCAATGTGCTAAGGTAATAGTCTTCTAACTCAACGGTGTGCATTTGGATTCCGAATTCCGAAATACAGTGCATTTCGAATTTCAAAATTCTAAATTTTGAAATTTTAAATTGTGACCGATTTTCGAATTTTTCTTCCAATTCGACTTTCAAAATAAATTCGAAAAGGATTCCAAATTCTTACGAATTTCGAAATTTTCTTCCGAATGCCCACCCCTAGGCATAGCTACATGGGACATACCTTCCTAAAAAAACATGGGGCATACTTGTCAATCTATATCAATATCATTACTGTAATTGTCACTCTTAATAGTAGTAGCCAAACCCAAGACCTTTTTTTTAATGTTCACCGTTAGAAAGTACCATCTGAGTCACAATAATTTATTTTCCAAATAACTTACAAAAGTGAGTACCAACAAACCCAAGTCACGACTTGTTAATAATTGTGGTGATATTTGTTAGGATTGTGAAGCGTTTGGTTTTGTGAACTTTGTGTAGCAAGCAATTTGAATGAGAATGCGGGAGAATGATTTCCTTGTTATTGAAAGTGAAGAATACAAGCTTAAATAGACAAACTAACAAACCGAATGAAAAATGTGTTCCGGAAATATAGCAACTAACACGACTTCTTCCAATCGCTGAAAATCGTCATTTGCGCGCGACTTTGGATTGAGTTTAGCGACTACTTCCTTGTTGCACGTCTTCTCTTGCGACTAAGTCCTTAGCTGCTCGTTTGAATGTTTCAGCGGCAACAACCCCTCCTAAGCTAGAAAAGGTCCAAGAGTTTTAGCATACCAGATGCACTACACATTCCCAAGTGTTTGCGCAATGCAATGAATGCTTCAGCTTTAAGTGACTTGGTAAGAACATTTGCAAGTTGTGAGCTTGAGGGACAGTGAACTAGCTCTAGTTTGTTGTTGCAACTGTATCTCTGAGAAAATAAAAGCGGACATCGATGTGCTTACTTCTTTCATGAAGGACTAAATTTTTTGACTATTTGATTCCTAACACTCATCATGGTACATCATTGTTGGTTGCCTTAGACACACAATTTGATACGCCCCTGATGCTATTGAAATAAATTCAACTTCTGTTGTATAGAGAGCAACCACATGTTGCTTTTTAGAGTACCAGTAGACAACAGCTTTGCTTAAGATAAAGGTATGACCACTTGTACTTTTGCGATCGTCTTGGTCACCGGCGTAGTCAGCATCTGTATAACCAATCAGTTTGTTATCTCCTTCAACACGTTGATACAAAATTCTCTAGTCAAGAGTCCCCTTAACATATCTTAGGATTCTCTTAGCAGTTTCAAGGTGTGTTTCAGTTGGTCGTTCAATGAATCGACTGATTAAACTTATGCAGTACATAAGGTTAGGTTTTGTTGATGTGAGGTACATCAGAGATCCCACCAGCTACTTGTAGTTTGTAGCATTCACTTCGTTTCCTACTTCATCTCCTGTCGGTTTTGCACCAGGGACAATTGGATTGATGATAGGATTGCAGTTACTCATGTAAAATCGTTCAAGAATCTCCTTTGCATAATTGTGTTGTATAATGAAAATACCATTGTTTTCTTGAATAACTTCGATCCCAAAAAAGAATCTCATGCATCCAAGGTCCGTCATATCGAATTCAGATATCATTGATTCCTTGAACGGTTCCAATAGATCAAGGCATCACCACAGAATATCGGATCATCCACATAGAGACATACAATAAGCATTTTACCTTCATGAAGTTTGACGAATGGTGTTGGTTCATATGGATACTTTATTAATCCTTTCTTGATAAAGTACGTCTCTATTCTGTTATACCACGACCTGGGTTATTGTTTGAGACCGTACAATGCCTTCTTGAGGCGATAGACTTTGGTCTCTTCCCCCACATGTTCACAACTCGGAGGTTAGGTGATGAACACCTCTTCATCAAGTTTCCATGGAGAAATTGTGACTTGACATCCAGCTGGTAGATTGGCGAAGAGTAATGTACAGCTAGAGTAGTAACCAAGTGGATAGTGTCAAGACGAGCTATGGGTGTAAATACCTCAGAATAATCAACACCACACTCTTGAGAATAATCCTTAGCAACCAAACGAGCTTTGTACTTGTTCACTTTTTCAGCTTCATTGATTTTTGTTTTGTATATCCATTTAAAACCAATAGCCTTGGCACTTGCTGGAAGAGTGGTGAGTTCCCAAGTTTCATTTTTCCCAATAGTTGCAATATCCAGGTCCATAGCTTTTCGCCAGATAGCTGACTGAGAAGCTTAATGAAAGGTGATGGGATCTCCTTCTTTGAAGGAAACTTGATGAGTTTCTTCATCAGAGAGTCCCTCTCCTGGGGTGTATTCAGATAACCACTGAGGGGGCCGATGGATTTGGGCAGCAGGAGGAGGAGAAGTTTCTGCAGTGACACCTGGGGTCTCATCGTGATCCGATGCAAAAAAAATATCACCTTTTACATCATCAGGAATAGTGTCATACTGGTTTGTCAGGAGGGACAGGATCAGAGCAAATAGGTTCGTCCTCCTCCCATAATAATTCACACGTGGTGTTGGAGGGTGGAGTGACCTCCCAATTCAGTGTTTTTCCTCTTCAAATACTACATCTCTGCTCATAATAATTTTGTTGGAAAGGGTTAAACAACCTGTAAATTTTGGAGTCAGAACTTACTCCAAGATGTATGCAGGCTTGACTGCAATTATCCAGCTTGCTTTTTCTTACTTCAGGTTCGGGCACATGTGCATGAGCTAAGCAGCCGAATACACAAAAGTGAGAGACATCAGGTTTTGAATCACTCCATGCTTCCTCGGGTTGTGTGATTTTTTAGTATCAATGTAGGACAGCGATTCAGTATATGGATGGTCCAGGCTGTTGCATCAATCCAGAAAATCTGTGGAACTTGCTTGGCATTCACCATACTCCGAATCATGTTCATGATAGTTCGGTTATTAAGTTATGTAATCCCATTCTGCTGCAGTGTATATAGCGCACTAAGTTGTCTGGCAATCCCATTTTCCAGACAGTAGGTGTTGAACTCAATAGAAGCGAACTCACCAACCTTGTCTGTTCTGAGTCCACAAATCAATGTTCCTGATTCTTTTTCCACCACTACTTTAAAGGTCAGAAATGCAGAGAAGGTATCTACTTTTGCAGCCAAAAAATATCCCCAAGTTTTCTTACTTTTATCATCAATGAAAGTGAGCAGATACATTTTGTTACCACGTGTTGCAGGATTTATGGGACCGCATAGATCAGCATAAATCAGCTACAGGATCGTGGTTGACCTCCTCAGACTCTCTGTAGGGAATGGATCTCGATGTTGTTTCCCTGTAAGACAATCTGTGCAAGTTTTTGGAGCAATAGCAAAGTTTGGCAACCCTTGCACCATCTTATTCTTGAGCTGAAGTTTAAGGTCACTCCAACTGAGATGACCATATCTTTGGTGCCAGATTGAGCCTAGATCTGGTGTCTCCACTGCAAGACATTGTGCATTAATAGTTGGGTGATGTGCAATCACTAGAAACATCCAATTGGGGTCATGACAGTTTCTATGATCAACCCTCTTTCAGCATGAAAGATCTTACATTTATTGTCCTTAAACAAGACTGCCACACCCTTAGCTTGCAGTTTCCCTACGCTCAAGAGATTGTTAGTGAGTTCAGGCACATAAAAATATCTAATATAACATGAATCAAATCATAGATTTCCAGACAAATATTTCCTCTTCCGATCACAGAAATCTTGAGGTCGTTGCCTAGTTTCACTGCTTCCTTAAAGGATTCATCCATGCTACCGAAGAAATCCAGATTTCCACACATGTGGTTGCTACATCCAAAGTCAAGAAACCAAATATGATCAGAGGAGTTGGTTCTTGGCTCTCTGAGGGCCATCAGAAGCATTTCTTCATGGCACTTAAAAAATTGATTTGAGAAAGCTGATCACCACGAGGACATTCCCACTGAAAGTGTCCCAAGTTATAACACTTATAGCATTCAACGATGGATCTATTTTGTCTAGGAGAAATCCTTCCACAACCATGTCCTCTTCCTCGAGATACACCTCGTCCAAAGCCTCTTTGATCGTGCTGAGTGATGGCTAGAGCCTGTTCTTTCCATATTGTCATGTTGATATGTTGCTCATGTACCAACAGACTACTTTGCAGTTCATCAATTGTGAGCTTGTCAAGATCATCTGATTCCTTAATCGAGCACACTACATTGTCATATTTAAGGGTCAGTGAGCATAGATTCTTTTTAATAACAGTGATCCCTTCCATTTTTTACCATGAATCTTCATTTTGTTCACAATAGACAATGTTTTGCTAAAAAACTCATTGACATATTCACTCATTGTCATTTAGAGGACCTCAAACTCTTTGTGAAGAGCTTGAAGTTGCTCCCTCTTCACTCTAGTGGTTCCTTTATATTTGTGCTTCATGGAATCCCAGATATCCTTGGTCGTGTCTTTACACAGAATTGTTTCAATAATAGAGCGATCAATCGCCTGAAACAAGTAATTTTTTGCTTTGAGATCTTTAAGCTTCATCTCATCCATTAACTTCTCAGATCTTTGCAGCGGCAGAGATCCCTACTTCAATCAGGTTCCACAACTCTTTGGAACGGAGGAAATTCTCCATCAGCATACTCCAGTGGTCATATTGGCCATCAAACTGAGGAATGGTCGACTGCACAAATCCATTTTCAACAGACGTTGGAGAAGGAAGGATGATTGTGATTCAACAAAACCTTTTGATTTGCAGAACCTCAAAAACGTAGGATCCGATACCAAATGTTAGGATTGTGAAGTGTTTGGTTTTGTGAACTTTGTGTAGCAAGCAATTTAGATCCAAATGCAGGAGAATGATTTCCTTGTTATTGAAAATGAAGAATACAATCTTAAATAGACAAACTAACAAACAGAATGAAAAACGTGTTCCAGAAATATAGCAACTAACACAACTTCTTCCAACTATTAAAAAGTGTCATTTGCGCGCGACTTCAGACTCAGTTAAGCGACAACTTCCTTGTTGCATGTCTTCTATTGCGACTAAGTCTTTAGCTGCTCATTTGAATATTTCAACGGTCCGTTGAGTCTTCCAACAATATTTTCGTATGGGAAAGAAGGCAACCAAATCTATATATATAGTGGAAATGTTGCACCGAAATGAATTTGATAAGTGCAACATTAAATTAATTATAATTAGATAAAAAAATAAAAATAGACTGGTTCCGAAATTCTCATTATGAATATGTTAAGGAATTGACCTAAGTTTTCATTTTGGCGGTCGTAACACACTGTTTAATGCCAGCTTTAAGTTTGTTGCTCTTATAATTTATATTTAATAGGATTTTAGTTTTTGACGGCGAAACAGACAAAACTAGAATCTACGATAGTTCCTTCAAGTTTCGATACGAGGATTTGAAAAATGGTGGTGGATTTTTTTCGGCGACCGAAAGTTGTCGAAAAATATATTTACCGAAAATCAATAAGCATTTTTCATGATATCTAGCATCTCCCCATATTTAGTTATAAAAAATTAAACCTTAAACCAATAAGAGATAGTCATGTGTACTTTCAAAGAAAGAATAAAGTACTATTTAAAAAAATGAAAACAAAAAGAGTTCACAAAGGTTGTAAATGGTTTAGTTTCCTAGTTTAGCACTTTTTCCATATTTTTTTTTTGAATACATATGATGCATAACCAGCAAAAATAGTACAGAACAGTCAAGGCGGATCAAACGTAAATGAATTAGGCGGATGAATGCTAGACTCGTGGGCGGAGACTGTGGTGATGTTCGGACCTACCACATATAAAGATGCATTTCCTGGAATGGAGGAATGCAGACCGGAACTGATGATATTCGGCGTGTCCTCTCTATGTGTCACCCTGGTCTGCAAGTCCGATAGAGAAGCAAGACTCCTTGAGCCATGATCAATGTAACTACCTCCTAGACAGGAGAAAAGTGGCGCACCATCCAGACGCCTTAGGGCGGCCTTAGCCAGAAAGTCTGCACACCCATTCTCGGCTCTTGGAATGTATTGTAGTAACACATTCGGACGCCCTTTTAGAAAATCCCGGATTCTCCGTACAAGTGGTTCGACGACAACGTTCCCTTCTCGCCGCAACAAGAGGTTTAGCGCTTCGTAACTGTCAGTCATCATCTTCACCTTATTCAGCTTCAATAGATGGATCCTCCCAATGATATGCCATAAAGCCCAAAGCTCGGCCATAAGCACTGAGCACGTCCCAATCCGGCCAGAATAATCACATATCCATCGAGATGAGGAGTCGCGGATAACAATACCAAAAGCCGCCAGACTTGAACAACGATTAACTGCCGCATCAGAATAAACAAGGATCTCCACATTCGAGGATGGCAAAGCTACCTGAACATCCGGAGTGAAGGGAAGACCGTTCAATGCCCTAGATTTGATCACCTTGGCATGCTGGGAGAATAGAAAAACTCGTTGAGTCTCAAGAGAGTGGGCCTTGATAGCCGATATCACTGACATGGTGGTGCTGTCCTTTCCCTGGAAGATAAATTCGTTCCTGGAAATCCACAAATGCCAACATGTAATGGAGAACAACACCTGCGCACTAGGTAGAGCATTAGTAGCTCTTAAGTAATAAAATATCCAATCTGCGGCTCCGGTTAAGAACCAGAAATTAGGAGAGTCCATGCTGCCAAGGGCATGCCTGATAGACTGGCTACGGTGGCAGTCACGTAACACGTGGAGGATGGACTCGTCCTGACCGCAAAAAACACATTCAGGAGAAGGAGCAATTTTCCTGCGATAGCACTTTTTCCATATTGAAGAGGCTACATGCCAAGGTGGAAACACAAAAGATCCTACTTTACCAAAAAAAAGGAGCGATGGTTCAAAAATGGTCCAAGACATCCTGTTGATCATGTAGCGCATCTTCTCCAAAATGGATTGCCTCTGGCTTTGATGTAGAAAGATGTTGGTTGTGGCTGCGGTCCCGTTTGTCCCCATTGATAGCATGATACTTGTCAGGCCGTAACCATTTTGGGCATCCACTGGACATGCATGTAGGGGCATGTTCCGAACAGTGCAGGTCAAAGTCAATTAAGAGTGCGCCATGTTGTCCCAGAGAATTTGCCATAGAGTTAAGGTTCCTTGGAGTGTGGCGAATTTCCAGCATCGTGAACTTGGCAACCAAGGACCTCACCTTTTTTTATCACAGGATTGTATGAGGTGATCGGAGTTTCCACCGATAAGAGCATGATTACTTGTTGGGAGTTGATGAGAAGACAGAGTCGGGAGAATCCCAGCCTTTTTGCTTCCTGGAGCTCGATCAAGATTGCCCATAACTCAACCTCTAGGGGAGAAGCTCTACCCAGTTTTTTAGCAGAAGTGAGGACGAGATTCCCACCATATCCGATTACATCTCCAATCCCACCCATTAGATGTTTTGATAATCCATCAGTGTAAAGTGTGTAGCAGATTCGCCCCTATAATACCGAAGTGCTCCCACAGTCCTTATTTGCCCCTGCACGCAGGTAATTGGGATGTAAAATCCGGTACCTTAACCGGTGATTTGCATCAAGGATTAACGGAAAAGAAGAACAACCGATGGAAGAACTTGGGAGGGAAAATCCTCTTTTGTATATTGAGAGAAAAACTTGTATTTACAAAGTGTTTCCGATAATGAATCTGTACAAATGAATTCCTATTTATACACACAAAACTTAGCAGTTAAATAAAAGAATCTAAAATGTCCACATTACCCTTCACAACTTGTCTCATGGAAGCTGATATATCTGGTGTGGAGCTGATACATGGAGTAGATGTATCTAGTGAAATGTTGCTATCAACACGCCCCCCGCAAGCTGAAGCAAGATGGGCATCACAGATCTACAGCTTGGATAACAGATGCACAAAAGGACCAGCAGCAAGTGATTTGGTAAAGATATCAGCAACCTGTTCAGTCGAGGAGATGTGAAGGAGAAGAACAAAGCCAACTTTGTATTGATCACGAGTCACATGGCAATCAATCTCGATGTGTTTGGTGCGCTCGTGAAACACGGGATTGCTAGTGAGGTGCAGGGCTGCCCGATTATCACAATATAGGGGAACAGGCAGGGGTGGTGGAACAAGGCCGAAATCTATCAGGATGTAACTGATCCATAGCATTTCACAAACTATGGCTGTCATACTACGGTATTCAACCTCTGCTGAAGATCTAGAAACCGCTTGCTACTTCTTGGATTTCCAGGAGATTGAAGCAGTCCCAAAGAAAATGCAATAATCGATGAGCGAATGTCGGGTATCGGGGCACTTCGCACAGTCTGCATCTGTATAGGTAGAGAGAACTAAATCTGGCTGAACTGGATAAAAGAGACCACGAGAAGGACAACCTTTTAAGTACTTCACAATATGTAGAGCAGCATTCCAATGCTCAGTTCGAGGATGATGCATGTATTGGCTGACTTGTTGGACAGCAAAACCAATGTCAGGTCTAGTGAAACCAAGATACAGGAACCACCCCACCAGACGTCTATAAGGTTCAGCATCAGGAAGGACCTCACCTTGTTCATCAAATAAAACCAGGCCTGGAGGAAGTGGCGTGGAAACTGGTCTGCATTCGGTTAAACAAGTGGCTTGAACAATGTCTAAAACATACTTGCGCTGATCGACATAAAAGCCTTGTGTTG
Organism: Pinguicula primuliflora; assembly: GCA_025802335.1. Classification (NCBI taxonomy): domain Eukaryota; kingdom Viridiplantae; phylum Streptophyta; class Magnoliopsida; order Lamiales; family Lentibulariaceae; genus Pinguicula; species Pinguicula primuliflora. Next base: position 101,003 of record JAOYMZ010000022.1, on the reverse strand, counting down.
AACGAAGTAATTCAAGAACAAGATAGTAATTGGCTTCTCCGAGATCCTTGATAGTGAATGCAGAATCCGGTGACTCCCGAATGACTGCTAGAGCTGCATCATCGGTACCAGTAAGAAGTATGTCGTCTACATAAACGAGCAGAGCTACAAAGGCGAATCCAGACCGCCTTACAAAGAGGTACGTATCTGAGACAGATTGAGTAAAGCCTAACTTCAACAAGTGTTGAGTTAACTCAATGTTCCACTGTCGCGATGCCTGTTTTAAGCCATAAAGGGACCAAACCAGTTTACAAACTTGTCCTGGCTGAGCATGAGTATAACCAGGAGGAACAGTCATGTAAATATCTTCATCAATGGTGCCATGAAGAAATGCATTATTAACATCAAGTTGTGATAAATCAAGTTATGAGCAGCAGCAATAGCAAGGAAAAGCCGAACAGTAGTAACCTTTGCAACTGGAGAAAAATTAGCAAAGTAATCCACACCTTCTACTTGATCATATCCCTTAGCAACAAGTCGGGCTTTGTATCGAGCAATGTTGCCATCAGGATTCAACTTCAGCTTATAAACCCATTTACAACCTATGGGTCGTTTGCCACGGGGCAGATCAACTAACTGCAATGTATGGTTAGCATCAAGAGTATCCAACTCACACTGCATAGCCTCTACCGATGGGGTGTGTCGTTGGGCCTGTGTATAGCTGGAGGGCTCAGATGAGGTGGTAAGATTAGTGAGAAAACAGACTGCAGCGGATGTAAGGTAGGAAAAAATGATATAGGGAAAAGTGGGTGGTGTATGGAGTGAAAGCTGTATGGATACAGCTGATAGATCAGTCAAGCATTGAGATGTGCAGACATAGTCTTGAAGGTAAGTTGGCTGTTTCAAGGATCGATGACTTTTACGTGTGGCCGAGGAGTGGAAATTGTAGTGTTGAAATGAATAGTTTCAGTGGAAGCAGAAGGCACGGTATCTACCAGGGAAGGAGGTGAAGCTCTACAGTCAGTAGATGTATCAATATCAGTAGCATTGGTAGGTAGTATCGAGGTAGATTCGCTGAAGGATGGTGCTGAAGTATGTTGCAACGGAGTTGGATGTGTTAAAACTGGGACAAGGGGTGCCACATCTGTAGCAAGGGATGGTGTAGAATCATTGTCTGAGAAAGGAAAGCTGTTCTCATAGAAATGAACATTACGAGATGAGAAAATCTCCCCAATTTCAATGTTACATACCCGATAAGCCTTTTGAGTTGTAGCATATCCCACAAAAATGCACTTGAACGAACGAGGGGCAAGCTTATCTTTATGAGGCTGAGTGTTAGAAGCAAAACATAAGCAGCCAAAGGTCCTGAGATTCGAGTAATCAGGTTTCTTATCAGTGAGGAGTTCTATGGGAGTTTTCCAACCTAAAACAGGAGTTGGTAAACGGTCGATGAGATAAGTGGCAGTGAGCACCGCCTCCCCCCAAAATTCTATTGGAAGTCAGGCCTAATATAGAAGGGAGCGTGTGATTTTTAGAAGGTGTTTACGTTTCCTTTCTACGAGACCATTAGACTGAGGGGAATAAGAGCAAGTTGTCTGATGGAGGATCCCATGATACAGAAATAAAGATTGAGTTCGATGACTCAAAAACTCCCTGCCATTGTCCGAACGGAAGGCTTTGATAGTGGCTGAATACTGATTATGGATCATGTTGTTAAACAGAACCAGTAAATCATAGACCATGGATTTATCTCGCATCAGGAAGACCCACAACCCCCTGCTACAATCATCAACGAGGGTAAGGAAATATTGGGCACCAGAATGAGTTACGGTTTTGTAAGGACCCCAGATGTCCATGTGTATCAGATTAAAGCAGCATTTTTCTTTTAAACGAGTGAGAGGAAACAATAGTCTATGCTGCTTGGATGCATGACATATATCACAAGGGGTTAAATGAACAGAAGTATTAGTGTTTAGTGTCACTGGCAAGTGCTTTAAAAAATTAAATGAGGCATGTCCCAACCGATTATGCCATGTACGAGAATCCAAGACAGTTTTGGTACTCAGACCAACATCCAAAACTACAGAGTTATTACATATAAGAACAAACTATTTCAAGGCAAGTATTGTTTTATTACAGACTTGAGAAAATGCAGAAGAAACATCCGGACTGAGAGGAGCAACATCCAAGATGTATAGATCATGATGAGCATGTCCCATGGCCAGAATCTTAAGAGTGATCTGGTCCTGTATTCGGCAGAAAGAACCAACGAATACAAATTGTACATGAGCTGTTTTAATGAGCTTGCTGACAGAAAGAAGATTATATTTAGAGGATGGAAGATGGAAGATGTAAGACATCAGAGATGATCAAAGAGAAGTTTAATGAGACTTGGCCTAGGTGTTTCACAATAGTCGTACTACCATCAGGCTATTGAACCAAGGCTCCCTCACCCCCAATATGCATATAGTCATCAAATAAATTCAAATCACAACACATATGACTCGTGGCTCCCGTATCAATAATCCAAGCACCATATTTAATCTCAAGTAGCACACTTAGTGAACGGCCAAAGATAGTACCTGAGTAAGAGCCTCCGAGATGTGCAAAGTTCGCCTCTTGTTTTTCTGTCATAACCTTGCTCACCTCACGTCGAACTGCCTATCCAATGATAGCTGACATATCGCTGGTCACACTTGCTGCATCAAATTTCTCCTGTCTGTCCTCAAGAGGGTGGTTTCGCATCGCAGAATTGTTAGGATAACTGGCCATATTAGCAAACTGCCTGGCTGGTAGATTGCTCCCATAGCGCTTCACATACCTATCCTAAGGCCCTGTCAACTTAAAACACGAATCCACAAGGTGACCAGACGCACCGCAGTGTGTACATTTCCTGCTCAGCTTCCAAAGCTTGTATTCCTCCCTACTCATACGAGGTGGCTTATCATTGCTTTGACTTAAGAAAATTTGTTTCCAAAAGACTTGCTCACCAAGGAATAAAGGATGGAAGATGTAAAACATCAGAGATGATCAAAGAGGAGTTTAATGAGACTTGTAAGACATCTCTGTAAGACATCAGAGATGGAAGATGTAAGACATCAGAGATGGTCAAAGAGGAGTTTAATGAGACTTGGCCTAGGTGTTTCACAATAGCCGTACTACCATCAGGCTGTTGAACCAAGGCTCCCTCACCCCAAATATGCATATAGTCATCAAATAAATTCAAATCACAACACATATGACTCGTGGCTCCCGTATCAATAATCCAAGCAC
>JAOYMZ010000022.1:73829-97651 GCA_025802335.1 Pinguicula primuliflora | reverse complement strand
ACCTTTTTCAAAAAAAAAAAGTAAAAAAAAAATAATATACCGGGTACCCGGTTGTATACCCGATACCCGCGGGTACCCGAACCTCGGGTCCGGGTAGCATTTTTGCTACCCGAAAAAACCGGGTCCGGGTCCTGGTAGTGCACTGCCCGGACCCGTTACCCGGTTGTGCACCCCTACGTAGTGCATAGTTGGGGGTAAGTAGGTATTTCAGTTATACTTGTTTGTTTCTCCTTATTATTATTCTTATTATTCTTATAATTATTTTATTCTTATTATTATTATAATTATTTTTTATTTTTTTTCGAACTGTGGGTCTCTATGAAAACAATCTCTTCATCCTGTTGTGGGGTGGGAGTATGATTACGTACATCCTACCGTCTCCAGACTGTGCCTAAGGCAGGATTTACTGGGTATGTTTGGTTTGATTTGGTTTACACTGTTCACGCATATCATATTTTTTTAGTAAAGCACATCATAAAATAATTTGTATGCTATCTAACTCTAGTTTGAGATAAATTCTCATGTGATCAAAGTTATCGTGTTCGTTATTGTGATCAAAGTTGTTGTGCTCAAAGTTGTTGTGTTCGTTATTGTGGTCAATTCTAACGAATATTCGTTCGTTATTTGTGTAGACATTTATTTATTTCGGTATGTATACGCATGAGTGAAGTTCGTGGTTATTTCAATTATTTTTGCTTCTCATTTTTTATTATTATTAATTTTTGTATTCTATTATTATTATTGTTTCATTTTTATTTTTTTTCGAGTTAGAGGTCTCTACGAAAACCATTTCCTCATCCTGTTGAGGGTATGATTGCATACATCCTACTCTCCCCAGACCCTGCCTAAGAGCGAGATTTACTTGATATGTTTAATTTGATTTAGTTTGGTCAATTCTAATCTGAATCATTGATCCTAAACCCTAATCATTGTTCTGTGACTTAAATTAGATGACCCATATAAAATAAGTTAAATGACTCATTTAATAAAAATGATTAAATTGACAAATTAAGTACTCAAATTAAAATTAATCACAATATACCTATAAAAAAAATTGATCACAATATACCTATAAAAAAAATTGATCACAATAACTCATTATTGAGCAATACAACATTTAACACCTTAAAATTCCTCCTATATTTGATATCAAGCCATGATGAAGAAAAACAACTTATTTATCAAAAAAAGTGCAAGAAACTGAGGCCTTGCACCAATCCATTAAACTTGTTGTCAATACAAGTCAGCCAAGAACTAATAGATAGTAAACAAACATCCCATCATGTGTGTGCATCTACAATAGAAAAGGTAACAAAAGAACAGAAAAAGAAGTCCACATTTCCGACTTGGTAGAAGAACAGTTTAGCAACAGAAACGTTTGATTTCTGAGAAATGATGATCTTCTTCACGAAACTTAGTACTATCACTCACTACTGATTCACATTCATCATCACCATGACTCTCATCACTTTCTCCAAACTCATTTTCCACGACCTCATCAATCTCCTCACCATCATTTCTCAACATTAGCTGCATCCTGGTCCTCAAATTCCTCAACTCATTCTCCATCACAAACAGCTTTTCCTTCAAAATCAGATTCTCTTCCTCCAGATGTGAAATGTGATTATCTTGATCATCCACCCGATCTTCCAACAAATGTTGATGATTCGTCTCATGGCAATGGGATCCATTCAGGTTATATATCATCTCGAACCGCCTCACGTCATGATCCAATCTCCTCTCAACCTCAACATGTTCCTCGATGTCACTTTCTCCTGAGCCACTTTCATCATTCTCTTTATTACCATGAGCCCCCATTTCATGTCCGGGTGATCTTAACCGAATCAATCCCTTCATGGTTCCATACCCATTCACCCCCCACTCTTCCTTTGCTGTTTCCGTCAACACCTCCAGAGAAGGAGATAGTACAGGGGTTGGCAAAACAGCAGGAGTCGAGGGACATGGAGAAACCAATGGCGCAATCCCACCGCTTTTCTTGGCTCTAATTATAAAAGATGTCGTGTTTCTTGGTGCATAAGGGGCAGGCCTGGCGTAATTCCTGTTCAACTTCTTTGGGAAAAACTTCTGTGACTTCGGCCTATTCTGCTGCTGCAATTCAGTGAATAAGATAGGATTATAGTTGTTAACATTCAACTTCTTCAAGGACCTATGAACCTCCCTCTTCGTCTTACCATAGAGCTTACTCACTCCATTGCCCTTCCAGGTTTTCCTTGGAGCCCATTGTTTATGAAATCCAGAAGGTGGCGCCTTCATACTCTCGAAATTAGGGCTAGGATTTCGAATCTGCTGCAACTGGCCCCATTTCTCGTAGCAAAAATTCGTCTGAAACATTTCCGATTGAAAATTAACCACATGACCTGACTGACACACAACTGGAGGATATCTACAAGGCATATTCTGATAAGAATTCTTTACCTGCAGTTGCAGTTGCAAATTCATTTGATTCGGGGCCATTAAGATCTGATTCATGCTCATCAACGGTTGCTGCCGGTGAATCATAATCGTTGCTTAGATCAAGAAAGCAGAAAAAGGGGTGAAAGAGCAAAACAATCCTCTGAAAAAACACAGAATATTTGCAAACGAAACGTGATATTCAAACTGAGATTAAACCGAAAGAGGAAACAAGAATCAATTAGCATGGGATAACTGCTTTGTTCTAGTTGAATCTCAAGAATTTTCTAGCACTTCGGAATGAATGAGTTCTGACGAGGGCCGAGGGTATTTATAAGGGCGAAGGGTAGGTTAACCTATGGACGGCGTATATCGGCTTAATTGATAATGAACGGCTAGGATACGACATCAAGAAGAAAATGGGTCGGTTTGGGTCTCCGTAAAAGCTACTCCAAACGCGGGATCGTTATGGGAGGTTATTCAGTGAAAAAAATTAATGATAATTTTTAATTATTATACATGATAATATTTGTTATTATAATTGTACTCCTTAGTAATTGGGTTCCACATTTATTATACATAATTATTTATAAAAAAATTAAATAAATTTAGGATTTTTGGAAGAAAAGAATCGTAACTTGGATGACCTACTCATTGACCTTTACCTAAAGAATAATGCCAGACGTGTATGCTTAAAATTAACAGACTCCATAAATTTCTTAGGTGCAAACAATCACAACCACATATATAACAATAATTATTTTTTAATGTGTAATTATTACAATTATCTCATACAAAAATTTATAAAAGTATTCAATTTTTATAATGAAGTTACAAAACAGAAAAAAGTGATCACGGCGGATCAAATGAAAAGTGAACGCCGGGTGACGTTCTGCTTCAGTAGCTTGAACTGATGAAGAGATACCTGTGCCTTGTTCCACTTGTTGGGCTCTCAGTGATTGAAGTTGGAGACCATGAGAATCCTTTCCTGCTCAGCATATTTTCAACCTGCCTCACAACTTGGTGTTGCCCCCAGTTGCCAATGAAGTTAGCGTCCAAAAGTCCAAAAGATGGTCCAAAATGTATTCATTTTGATGATATAAATAATATTATTCTTACCTAAAAACGAAAGTTCCCTTCCCATTTATGACTGTGAGAAAACCCACATCTGTTCTTCCACCAATTGAACCAAATTAAATGCGTAACAAGTTGGTTTCCCAAGATCCCTCCCCCGACCTGCCACCCACAAATGACTTTCCAATGTTGTTGAGTTCAGAGTAAAATCCAACCTAAAATTTAGCACCTTAATCCCGATTCCTGCCCAATGCTCACCATCTCCGGAAAACAATTCAATGATTATTTTTTCGTGCTATTCTTCCTCTTTGCACTTCGCCCCAATGCATTATTTTAAAATCATAGGCTCGCCATATAGTGTGCAATTATTGAAAAATTGTCCACTTAAATTCATGTACAGATTTTTTTTAGGTAGGTAAATGAGAAAAATACTCCCGCTCCTCTCCAGTATCTCTTAATTTTTTACACTCTCGACTAATTTAGGAAACCTGCACCCAGCCCAAAGGTTCCAATGAATTAAGGCTTGCTAAGCGCTTTTATTGGGGCTTAATCTGGACCGTTGAATTTTGATCCAACGGTCCAGATTAGAATTCGGCACCACCATCCGGCACACTATTTGGGACAGGAAAAAAATTCACAAGTCTAAAGCCTTGCAAAAATTTAATGAACCAAGTATCCATCCATATAATGTCTAACGCGAATGTATGTATAACTTGCAAGAGATAACTGGTAATTTGAAAAACAAACCAAAGATGACAGGAAATAAGGCCTCGCTATATATACACAAGTACAACCCACACTCTTCCAATTCCACTAGCTAAAGATGAGCATGCTGCTACTAAATGCCAATATTGGGGTTGTTCCCTGCAAGAATGAGTGAGATTTCCAGACCTCTGCTGAAAGCTTGGTTGAACATAAGCCGGGTTTGAAAAGTGGAGACAAAGGGAAACCATGACAAGATTGCAATTGGGATGAAAATAAGCATGCCCATTAAAGCATCATACAGACGGCCAATCGAACGAACAGACTTCCATATCCCGAGCTTCTTCACCAACGGCTTCCAAGTGACAGCAATCTGCAAAAGAGGAAACAGTGAAAGAAAGCTCCATCACACTGAATCTCACAGGAGACTGGAGACTTTGTTCGAAATCTTGGTATGAAAATAATAGAAGTAACTTACTGAAAGGATTCCCCATCCGGTGGGGAGAAAAGCCAAAATGCAAGCAAATACATCCGTGATCGAGAGTGTAGTGATAGCCACAGCAACAATCAAGCCAGCAAGTGACATCAAAAAAGCCACACCTTGAACAAACCGAAGCAGCAACTGAAAATTGACTGATATTTTCTGACTAAAGGTGAAGACCTGAAGGAATTAACAAATGTAGCTCTTAGAATTTGATTGGGTGGAGACTGGAAGCAGGTATGTGTGTCATACAAGTTATATCATTCGAAATGACCTTGAAAAGAATTATGAGCGCACCAAACGCTGCCCAAGAAAATCCATATGCCTGAAGAAAATATCAAAGCAAACAGAAATCAGCTCACCATATTCAGTACTAAGTAAATGGGTTACGAAGTACATACACAAGACTGCCTTTCAAAACCATAATCTCATCTCAGCCTTGAGCAACAACTACATAATGCAAACAGAAAATGCCAAAAAAAAAAAAAAAAATCAAACATCTAATCCTCACTGAGGATAGGAGCCGTACCGTCAATGATGTATTTGTTCCTTGCACATTAAGCTTGTACACAATACCATACTGGATGATGAAAAATCGCAAGCTTAGAATGGTTTCCAGCACTCTACCACTAAAGGTTCGTATGTGAGACTGCACCGAATGCAAAATGTCAGAGGCAATGGTGAGCTGAAGTACAAATTCACAGGAAAAAAATTATTTGCATTCCGTATTTGCCCATTTTCTGAGAATTTTACAATCAGAAAAAGAAATGAAATCAAAGCTATTTTGACCAATTTATCCAATTAGTGAACAGATGGGGTGAGTTTTTACACCATTCACGTGGCCCTTATTTTTTACATAGGCAATCATATCATACTTGAGATGCTTCCTTTATAACTATTAAGGTATTCAAATGAAATCTAATCCTTGTTCAAGCAGAGAGCTCTATCTAACTAGCATCGACTGACTAAAAGACTATGCCTGTAAAAAAATTGAATATGCCTGTCAATCATTAAAAAATCGCAAACGGTTTAGTCAGTATGACCTGAATACTTTGATAAACGAGAAATTTCATTGCAATCGGGACCTAGATGCGCCATAAAATTTTAAAATCTGTTAGTGCAAAATAAAGCTATTGCTTTATCACAAATTATTTTAATAATAATCTGAGTAGCTGATATAATTTCCCATCTTTTGGTCCGATAGATAAAACTAAATATACAATTGTTTACTACACTAAATCAAAATGAAAATTTGAAAAATAAAGCGAATGCGTAAAATAAAATTGGATGGACAGTAGCAATTATCCTCCGACTGAGAAACTGTCCATTTATTTCACTGAACCAGTTAAAAACCATAGAAATATCCATACCAGCTCCTCATCCCACCAAGCCTCCCAGCTTTCTTCTCCTCTGACTCCAATTCCACCTCTGTAAAGAAGCCAATTTGTCCAATTGCGGAAGTCCTCTACGGTCCTGAAGAGGACAGGAATACTTATCTTGAAACAGGAAGAACAAGGGGGACTAGAAACTGAAAAAATTAGAAAAGAGGATCTTACTTCTGCCATTCGAAACCGGATGGATTGAAGAGATACGGAGCAAATAACCATGATACAACGAGAAACCAACTGCTGACAGTGAGAAGAATGTAGGATAAAACACCCTTGTTGTAACCATAGGCAAGGTATACCACCAATAACAGTGCAATCTCCATTCTGAAGAAATCAAAACACAAGAAACATGAATACTCAGCAGAACAGGGATTCAATGAGGTAAAAAGAACCAGATAAACACAGAGTACAAAGGCAGGGAATGACCCTTTAACAAAATGACTCCGCGCGTAAAGCCTGTAATTTTCAGAGAACTTGATGTGGCGCACCACGAATCCTCTACCGGTAGCTTGATACTGCAAAAATTGATCACTCTTAATGGGATCATGATCAATAAATTCATTTTTGTAATGAAGGGTGAAATGAATGAAGCATACCCTTGCACCACCATGAAGGATAGTTCGACCAAAGTAATGTGTTCTAGTACCAAGTGAAAATGTAAAGAAGACAGTACACAGCTGAAATTGCATTGTCACGAAACTCACTGCAGCCTGCATAGGCGGGCGTTAAACGGAGTTGATCCAATGAAGAGTAGTTGACAAAAAAAAATAAGATGCTTGGGAATAATTCCATCAAACTGAACAGGAAAAATTAAGCACCAGTAGGGGAAGGCTTGTGAATAAGATACAGTAATGTCACGTTTAAGTTATAATTCAAGGGTGAGGACACTGTAACCATGACTATAATCTGCACTTAAGAACGCATTCAAATTATTTTATTATTCGATAAACAGAGAGAATGTCTAAAGAGGCATACCTGCAGGAAGCCCTGTTCCAAGATGGAACCTAAAATCATAGGAACTGCTGTAAAAACACCAATCTGGAACAGAAACTGTGCATTTAGAGCTGCATCAAGAGATGTATTGTCCAAAATATCTGCTCTTTCTTGAATGGTTTCACCAACCCCAGATAAAGCCTTGAATCATAAGAAACTTTAGCAATTCATGATGAAGTTAAGAGAAGAATCTAACAAAAAAATGTTAATTCAACAGGTGCAGCAGAATTTAGATAATAAATCAGCATCATACTCTATCCCAGAAGAAAAAGCATAGTAACTTCTTCAATAGGATTATGTGATCAAAGGGGAGGGGAAAAGGTTGGTTGTTGTACCCATATAATGAGCTTAAGACAACAGCAACGATGAAGATTTAAACGAAAACACACAGCCCCTTACAGAACTATGTCTACCCAGTATATCCAAGTAAGATGCATCGACACCCCGTGAATAAAGGTCACACACAGATGAGGAAAAAACATGAAAAATGGAGAGAGGAACAATCTCACTAGGTGATAAACTTACCAAATACACCCTCCCATAGAGAAAGGCGTACACAGTCAGCACTGTAAGCTGCATATTAGAGAGACAACTTCGGTTGTGAAATTTACAAAAATACATAACCAAATAAAGCCAGAAGACCATTTTCAATAACATTATAATCTAACCATTGTACAAAAGTAGTATCCAACAGTCGTGAAGTAGAAGGAGAGCATTCTGAAGAAATCAAAGAGCTGCCCAAGCCTGTAAACATCCCGGCTAAGAACTTGTTCACCATTGCCTCCAGCGACTTTTCCCTCAAAAAGTGCAATCTGATTGAGTCCAACATCTCGTCCCTTACCAACCTGCCCAAATTTTACTTAGCACATAAAATCAAATAAATTTCCATGCACAATGCGATGATTCAATATACCTGAATGTACTCATGGTGAGTAACATTTCCTTGGCGCAAAGTTGAATTGAAACCTGCATGCATTTAAAACTGAGTTATGACGTGGCTCACGACAATTTATTTGCATTTTTTTCACAGCAATGCAACTTCCAGGAATTGGTAACAGAAAAGCAGCAAAGAATTGTACAGAGGAAGTAAAGAAGTGCATCGAACTTTTTGGCTCTTTGCCACATCTTCCGTGATATAGTCGAATTGCTGGAAAGCGAGAAGTAAAGGACAATTGTACTTTTCAACGACCACTTACTAGGTTTTCATGCAGCAAGAAATGCGACTGCTTATAAAACATATCTTTCAAAGCAATATCAAGGTGAAAAAAGATCGGATCCACCAAACACAAATATACATCAAAATCAACACCTGCATAGATATCTTCACTTATATTGATTACACGAGAGGCCTTGCTGATTCCTCCCCTTGTTATATGAAATATTCTATCGAAAACATCTGGATGCCCATAATGCATGCGAACCCTGAAAAGTACCAGGATATCAGCATCAATAATATCGTCAACAAAATGATTGAATACCAAGATCAACTGACTTTAAAGGATTCGCCAGAACACGTTGACCAAGTGTCACAAAACTGGTTTCTTGGTTTGACATGAATGATGCCAAGGAGGAAACACTGCATCGGTAAGCTAAAAAATTAGACACTGGTGAACCAAAAGAGTGGGGTGAGGATATGAGGGAAAACAAATCTTGAAAACGTTTTTTTATCAATTTATAGAACCTTCCAGTGAACACATGCTCCCTGACACCAAGAATTGTTGGGGGACGTAACCCATGATCACAATGGAATTCTTCAAGAAGATTTCTCATTTTCAGGGCTTCCTCAAAATAATTGTCCTGCACAAATGAAAATATCGACAATAGATATAAAACAGATCAATTCAGTCACCTTTTATGAACAGAGGCATGGAATCAACAACAAGGTAACCTCCAAAACCGGTTCCTAAAATGCAAACCTGATTCATGTCAATAGTCTGCATAGCATTACCACGTGTAAAGATAATGGCATGATTCTGATTCTCAGGTTTTCCTTCACCAAGTTTGGGATTGCCTGGTAGCTTAATTGAATAGATTTCCTGGAATTTGCAAATGACATAACCATATTTAGTAACACTGATTAAAATGCAGAAAAGAAGGAAATTAGCCAATTCAAGCAAAAAGACAATTCTGAATTACGTGCCACAAGAGAAAAAAGCATTAACAGGGCTTAGTTCTCTCATGAAACTATCACAATATTTTTCATTTGTCTGATGGAAGGTCATGCATCATGGTAAACAAGTGATCGAAAAGATCCACCCGAAAAATATAACTGAAAAGGAAGAAAGAAACAATAACGGAGGAAACATACCAAGACATTTCATTTTCAGATCAACAGTGGGAGGAAATAATTACTTGAGTTGCATGTTATTATTTTTTAATAAAAATGACACAAACAAATAAAAGTTTTGCAGATAGAAAGGAACTTAATTGGAACTTTCAAGTTAAAAATCTTATAACATAAGCAGATTTAAGTGCTCACAGACTTTCAATGTTAAGAAAGAGAGGCGATCTGTCAATGTGAATAAAGGCAGCAGCGAAAATTAAAGCTGAAAATGACCTTTTCCCTTCCCTTACTTTCAAAACAAAGATAAATCTAGGAAAAGAAGTGATGGCAAGTCACTCATTCAAATACATAAAAAGAGGACCTGAAAGGCAACAATCCGAGAATAGCTAGACATATTTATATACAGACATAATTTAAAAACCTTGTCTTTTCCATTGATATCGGCCTTCACAAGTTTTGAGAAATACTCAGTCTGCACTTTCCCATCCTTCAAAGTTTCAACCACATCGATGAAAGCAATTCGAAGAGCTTCATTCCTAGTTATTAGAACGGGAAAAATTAAATGTGAAATTTGCAAGATGAAAACTAAATAGTAAGAGAAAAAAACAGAGAGTCTAATATTAGAACAGGAAAACTCAAATGCAAATCCTTTATATCCAACTGATTATAATAGCCAAATTTTCTGTCAGGCATCATATGGTCAAGGCTAGCACACTTCCAACTTTCTCTCCAGTTTGAAATGACATTTATAAGAAGGCTAAGCATAGAGATAAGTCTGGAATGGAACCCCCCCCCCAAAAAAAACAGTCTGGAATGAAACCCTTTACGCAATTCAAGAACCTTTGCATTAACAGAGCAATATCAGCAGCTTCAGGTTTATGCTCTTCTTTCTGCTTTCCATATATTTGACATGTAACAACATAAGTGAACTTTAGGTCTGCCTGAGCTCTTGCTTCGGGTGACAACTCGAAGCCTCCAACATCAGTTGAATCATTTCCGATAATACCAGATTCTGCATCAGAAATGAACTATGTCCCTGTCACAAGCAGGATTACAAAAGATAACGAGAAAATAAGAGAGTTATCACGATGAAAACCTCCAGCAGATATTCGTTCCAGATGAGCTTGAAGCATCAGAGCTTTCCTGTAGTACATCATTCCCCGAACTGACAAAAATGTAAATCAATGAACAACGGATATCGTAGTTCGGACATGAACAAGTGGAAAAAGGTAAAAGTATTCAGAAGTCTTGCTCTTGACTGTACAAGCGACTCGTGTTATACTTGTATATATAAAATCTGAAGAGCAATAATTTGGAGAAATATCACAGTTCAGTGGTCGGGACTTCGATGTAACAGAGTAAGTCCCAAGCAAACAGCACAAACACCCGAAGAAGGTCAAAAGTGTCCAGATGATATAATATATGGACACTAAATACTGACATGAGTGTTAACCAGTAAACAATATTTTCTAAAAAACGCTCATACATGGTAGAACAGGACTACTCAATCTGCAGCACCAGTTTCGACGTCCAGGCAAGGGCTCCAAAGTACAAATATAGTGAGGGATCACTTACACTCTAGCTCTTCTCTTCAGTTTTCTTTTAAAACTGGGATTCTATTTCTCACATTTAGGGAACATTTTTCTTCGTCAAGCTAAGAACGCAATGGGCAAGGTCGAAGAGAAGTAAATGCAAGTATAGCTTATAACTGCAACTCGTATTCCAAATAAGAGCCATTTAGTAGTTGTTCTAGCAAAGTTACAGCAGATTCGAAACTATCAACAAATGCAAGAGGAGAAACAATGGAGTGTGCAGAAGAAACTCAGGAATACTTGCCAGTTCGGGACAATGTTTGCCCTCGATAAGAAGCCCAAAATCGCAATTCAAGGATGTGGGAAGGATCATCATTAAGTTCCAACTCTGATGTGTACTCATCACGTCCAATCCGGTTCAGGAAATTTTTCCACTCATCTGCATTACGAAAGCAGAAAGGTCTTCAATAGATCTAAATTACCCCCATAGTACGTACAATTATGCAGTATGATTACCAAAATACAGATTTAATAATAGAGTAAATATAAATACCAAGAACAAGAAACCAGAAAATTATTTAATAAGTTGTATGGCGCCATGTTCCTTGATAAGGACCCTAAGCTTTATGAAATTGCAAAAGAAATATTTTCGTGACATGCTGGAGGAGAACAAAGACTTTTTGTGATGTAAACACGAACTCAAGCTATCACCTGGATATATTTTCTGGAGGTAAAACAAAGTTGAAATCCCATCTTCATTTTGTCTGAGAAGATCAGACATGCTGTACAGCAATCTCAGAGTAATACGGAGTGAAAACACTGCATTAAACAGCAAGGAGATCAGATGCATATTACGTTTATTATTATCAAAAGATTAGAATCAATGAAGCAATTACCTAAAGGATAGCATCTCCCGAACAGGCTTAGCAACCGGCATCTCCATAAAAAGTGAGTTAGTAAAGAACTCTAGCCGCCTCCTGGCCTCTAGATTCTTTGGAATATTCGCAGCAGAATCTTTGATACTGAGGAGAGAATACAGTCTACTGACTTGTGCTTTCTGTACATTTTTTAAATAGTTGTTATTGATACTGTCAGTTGAAAATAAATACACCAAGGATATGGACTCAGACAAACATACCAACTCTGCGTCTTTAGGCCAGTTCAATTTCTGAAAGAGACGTCCTTCAGTCCTTGCTTTGGACAGCATATTCCATGTCTCATAATTATCTCTGCACATGACTTAGTAGTTTCATCAAGACTTAAGTGAAAGGCAAAAAGTACCACTAATTTATGCGAACCTCATGTTGATAGATAGAACATCATGTCGCATAACATCATAAAGATCTAAGAAAGCCTTAACAGCACCACTTTCGAGTTCTGGTGTTTGATCCTTTTTCTGTAGACATTGTAACTTTAAGTTATATCAAGGTTAAGCATCGAATATAATTCCAATTAAACAAAAACCATGCCAAGCCTATATAAAATGGGAGTATATAGAACACAAATCATGACAGACAGTTTCAAAAAGGGATCATTAGCTTCTCTAAAAGATTAAATTCTTTATTCTAATGGAAATTTTAGGATCCAGTTAACACGTAAGATAATGAACAACATAAATTACCAGAGAAGGCAAACTAAAGTGTTATTCAACCTACAAGGAACTGCTTAAATTGACACCAGCATAACATACACAAATTTGGGATGATCTACGAAGCAATTATCCATAACGAGCACTAATAATCGCCATCATGATCCTTTATTTCTCCTTCCACGCCTTGTATTGATCAAACCATTAATAAGACATCAGCATCTTGTTAATAAAGTATTCCTTGAAAGAGCCTCAAGCCCCCGTCATTGCTCGCTCATAAAAGAAGTGGCAAATGCAAACCGTAGGTAATAATTAATATTCTGAATTATACCATACACAGAAAGAAAAAAAATGAAAGAGGAAAATTACAAAAAAAAAGCCGCACATCCACCTTCTGCAACTATTAAATAACGAGCATAAATAAACAGTCTTTGAACTCGGAGATGATAATCCAACAATTATGACACGTAGATCATGAAGGATAATCCAACAATTATGACACGTAGATCATGAAGGATAATCCAACAATTATGACACGTAGATCACGAAGGACAATCCAACAATTATGACACGTGGATCACGAAGGATAATCCAACAATTATGACACGTGGATCATGAAGGAATCACAAATCATATAGATGATAGACTCCATCCACCCACAAAACAATGCACCCACATCCAGATAGGTGTAGAGAATAAAATTCACAATGAGGAATAAGAGTTGAGGTACAAATTATGAATTCACGAACCAGTATCCCTAGAAGTGCAGTAATTTTCTGAATCACAAGTGGGAGTTTATTCAACTGAATATCTTGATAAATACTCCCATTTTCTATGCTCCCTCTAATGTCTTCATGTATCCTTTCAACCCTGGCAAGTTCTCAAGAAGCATTATATTGATTATATGATGATGGCAGAGGAAAGAAAACACTGAAATTAATTCAAACTGACCACTTCTTTCCTTCATCATTTCCTTCAACATCCAATACCGCTGCAAGGATAGACTTGCTACTATAAAAGCACTCTACAACAGCATATTTCATGTAATCATCCTTTGAAATCCTATCCCAAAGCTCCTCCTGTGAGACTCTACTTTCCAGGGCAATATCTTTTGCAAGGAAAACCTGCCTCATGCGGCCAAAAGCAATAAGTACATCTGAAAATGCCCAAATGCACTTAAACAAAAAGACAAACTGAATTTACGATTGAAGGCATGCCCCTACCTTGCTCGATAAAAGAAAAAGCGGCCATTGAACGAGGGGAAGATTCCCTGAATTTTTAGGCATTTGAAGCAACTCCAGTTCCCTACAAATTTTGAAGAGTGCCGAAACGATACAATTGCGCTGGTTACTGGTCAACCATATCAAGCAAATTCATTAACAGACAACTTAACCGTAGAGGAGGAGACTCACAAATCATCGATATAATCTTCCTCCCTCATACTCTTTATAATTTCATTCCAGAATGGAGCAAATCGAGCAGCATCAGTTTTACTCTTTACCAAAGCCTTCAATGGGACAAGCCAGTTGGTTAAGAACACCAAAGTGGTTAACAGATGGCACCAAATGACGCAAAATTTGTACCGTGACGTTAACCAAATCAAGTACCAGTGACAAGAACTAAATGACCATATTTCACTGTCGCGTCCAGTGAATCAGGAATACACAAGCTATTAATTAAAGGACCAACTGAACGAACTTACTGTGCAGCGTAAGTCAACTTCATCAGCAAAATTAACTATATAATACAAACCTAATAAATGCCAAATGTTAATTATTTAACAATCCAAAACTGAAAAACCACCACAAGTTCACAAATTTTAACCGAGAATTTTATAATCTAAGACTATGTATCACAGTCTGATCCTCCTACTATTTGAAATGAAATTGCAACTTGCTAACAGTAAAAACAGAAAACTGCAAAAGATGAAAGGGCCAGATGCATGGCAGGATATCTCCAACTAACCTGATCAGGTGACTGCATATAACCCCTGCACGAGAATATTTATAAAGTGAAATCTTGTATGCAAGGTACAATTAGATTCCCATCATGGTTTTAGCACAGAGGGTGAGATGATTTGAGAAAAAGAATCAACCTGTTAGGGAGGGGTATATGCAGAGTATCCATGAAAGCCTCCGGAAATTTCTCAAAAAGTTGTTGGACCGCATCCAGAGACCTAATCTGAAGTTCAGGGAAAATGAATTAGGTATTCTAGATAATAATAATAGTAAGAAAAAAATATAAATAACAACAGTGCGCCCATTTCGTGCATGAAAACACTAGGCGCTGCATGAACTCTATCCAACTACGCATGGATATGGATATTTGCAGGACATAATAATCGGGGAAGAGTATAGATGTAGTTGACAATAAACAACAATATAAGTCACCTCTCCAAGACGATCTCTAGCACCCAGCAGGAAACCCCAGAGACCAGATATAACAGTATAGAACAGTTGGATATCCAATAGATAAATCTGCAGCATTAAATAAAGGATAGAAACTTCACAGAACATTAACTGAAAAAATAGCTTTGAATACTGTAAATTTCAAGACATTTACTAAGACAATAGAATCAATGACCCAAACAGGAATAGACAAAAACTAATGCTGAAACGTAAAAGGAGGAAAAGAGGGTAAAGATAATAGCAAGAGAAGAGACTTACAGCAAGCACAGGTGCCCACAGGCTTAATATTGTTAATGCATTATGGTTATCTACAAAAGAGCGAGATCAATTTATCAGAGAAAGTGAATGAGACCAGTAGCAAATAAATTCTCTGGAGTGCTGAATCTATTCCAAAAACAATCAACTTACAAACCGCATCAAATGGTTACACACCCATCATCAGACATCAAAAGCAGATGAATTTCAATGCAAACAGGAATTATTCAAGATACTACAGGTTAAACACACAAGACAATTATCGGGTCTGCAAATTCCACGGTACAACTTTTTCAATAAAAAATAAATTTTGTTTTTTCAACAAAGAAAACGCCGAAAAGCAACAGTAATTCATGGTAGTCAACTGTCCCATGATAGGAAAATGAATATGCCATATGAAGAAAGCAGCCACAGCCCAAGGGCAGGGAAAATGCAAATGTGTGACTAACAAAGCAATAGCTCACTTTTTGACACAAAATCGTGCCACGAATATTGTGTGATATCCATGTTAACTATCGCCCTGGTTGGGCCCACCAACGGCCTGATCTGCAACAGTAAAAACAGAATCCATGAGTACAATAGAAACATAATCAGCTCATGCAAACTAGGCATCATATGATCGGTGTTCCAGCACCAATACGTAGAAAAAATCAATAGTTACCAGTAGGAAATAAGCAAAAGAAAATTTGCCTCCAAGCACAACAAACCAGAATACCATATATCTGCATTGCATAGACAATAACTAGAAAAGTTACTTTTAATAGCAAGAAACTCTGAATATTCTGCATGTATAACGCAATCTATTGCAGTGTGCTTCTTATATAAATGCTTCCAAAATCTATGTCCAGCGTACTGCAGGCTGCAGCTTTCTGGAAGTTCATTAAAATAACCAGTTTATTAAAAGACCGAGAAGCATGATAACATGTTTGTGTTTATAAAGAAAACTGAGAACATAAAATGGACTTCTCGATAACAGATCTGAGAATCAAGATACCGTAGACCTGTATACAGTTCAGGCTCTACAAAACAGGTTCCCTCATGGATTACCTCAAGCCACAACCCACATGAACATGAACATGAACGTGAACATGAACATGAACATGAACGTGAACATGACATGAACATGAACAAGAAAAGGCACCAAAAATGATGAGATATTATTACTTTATGAAATCAGAAGCTCTTTCATACAAGCCCCGGCCAACATAGTATTGTTCCTAAAGCACACAAATTATGTCAGAGACACTTCAAGGATTCTAATAGAATAACCGAAATCTCAACTCAATGGAAGGACTGAATAGAATAAGTAAACCTAATGCATCCATTTAACAAAACGAACTGGGGACCAGCTATCACACTGATTAGACAGTCGGTGACATGCTGGTATTCGCAACAAGAAACCCAAAAACAGCTTAGCACCCGCGAAGATAGAAATGATAATGACATAGATTCTATAGGTTACTGAACTCCCATTTGGGTCCCTACTCGCCTCTTGAAGAACTCGGCTGAAATAATAAGCAATAGCACAAGAATAAGGAAGTTCTATTTTTAGTGGGGACGAGAAGAATGGCAAGAAAAAGGAAATAATACGGAACAAATGGATCATACACATAAAGAAAGCATATAATAACCGAAGCCAAAGTATAGCTTAGAAAACGGAGAAGAATCCTGGTCACTGCAAGACGCCTTGAGGTAGAGTACGCCCCATACATCATCATGATGTCCAGCATGCCTGTATATCAATGAAAGCCCTTCAGATCTTCAAGAATAAATAGTTTAACTTGCAATAGCAGTCACTCCAACCCAAAGTCCCCAAAACACAAAAGCGGAAGTATTTTACTCTGGATGAACTTCATCACAAAATACGTTGGTCCAACACTTAGAACTTCTCGGATGCTCCTTGAGTTGAAATGGCCATTATTGAAGGCGAGTAGAGTAAGTCCCTGCATGAGTGCAGAAGAGGAATGTTCAAGAAAGTAACATTAACTAGTAAAATTTCCAAACAGTAAAAATGTTTCCACCGGGAAACATTTTTAGATGAGAACTTCTATTAGCATAAATTTGGGCAAACTTAAGATGATTAAGTATTTTTTTCTGTTGCAACTAAAATGCAGAAATGTAAATCCAAACACCACTAAGGTCTTGAAAAGTGGTAGCTTGAGAAGTATTACTTAACCCTCATGCAATTCATACTAAGGTATGCCAAGAAATTAGTGGCTACAGCTCTGAGCTCTTTTATTATACAATTCAAGAACACTTTCAGACAGTTCTCTACTCAAGGAGTATCATATGGTCAACACTTGTTTAATACATTAGCATATGCTTGTACTTTAACTACAAACCTGAAACATGATCACAAGAAAGATCCACAGGCGATGGAAGCTATGATAGAGATGAAGGAACGTTCTGTGTTCCACAAAAGATGTTTTTCCGCAGCGTTTGCCTGTAGAGGACTTCAAAATATTCTGCAAACAATAAGCAACGATTATCTGAACTAATCTCTGCCAACAGAGAAAAGTATATCTACAGACTATGCATGAACTATAGCTACCGAGTTCATGAGCTTTGACATAGCATTATTACAACTAACAATTTAAACATTGGCGCACAAATGAAGGGTTATTGATTCTAGACATTTATTTGAATTTAATTCCAGCTGTCCGAAGAATGAGAGAATGAGACCTTCAGTTTATCTTTTCTTGTGACATTAAGATTGACAACTAACAATTTTCTAAACTAGCAGGTCAACAGAGAAATGCCCACATAAAACAAGAGATTAAATCGTAGTCTCCACAGAGACATGAATAGCCAAAATCAGTTTGTCTTACTCTGTATAACCCTTCTATAAGAAGTAAGCATACAATCAACAAGATTTCAATGAAAATATAACTAGTGGAGGAAAAAGATGGTTAAAGGATCTTTAGTGGAGAACCCTAGCAACCCAAGAAAGAACCTAAGCCACTTAATGCATTAAACAAAGTACAAAATTATACGTAACAAAGCACGTAGAGATATACATCCACTGACAAACATTAGTTTTGGAATAAGAGCCAAGAGAATATATATTACATATCGGCCGACAGAGACATGAAAAATGGAAAAAAAAAATGCAAATCCACAACTCGGTCATAATAGCTATTGTAGATCAAATTAACCCCAGCCCACTTCGATATTAGAGATTAAAATCGGTGGAGTGCTTTCCATCACAGTAATTAGGAAAGGTCAGAAAATATTGTTGCATTTTATAAGCAATAATTTGAAACGAAATTCAATGAACTGAAAGCAACTTCACATAAGCCACTAAATGTATGCCATATGAGCGAGAATTACACTGATCAATTTATTAAATCCCATGGCCTAGATTAGAGAATCAACCAGAAGACATAAATAAATGAAACCAACATTAAGACAAGTTAGCATATAGCAGTCAAATGTGAAAGAAAAGCACTCTAAACCGATTTCTGATAAGATAAGCAAAGAACTCTGTACCCTTGACCGTGGCGATGGCTTCAGGAAAAAAGTTGAAGTTTTGCGCCATGGCCAACTTAGTTCATCAAAGCAATGTAATGACCTTGCAAAGTACCAACATAATTATAAGAATCTATACTAACCTAGCATGTAGATAAGATACCGATGGAAATATTATTATTCAAACAAATTTGTAAATACATAAGCTCACCAAAAGTATTCATTAAAATCATCATAATTCCTCGAAGCTGAATGAGGTGCTCTTCCATTGTCGTTATTTCCTGCTTCCTTCATATCAATGATTAGAAGCCTAACTGTAAGATCCATAACTTTTTCTTTGGAAGCTAGCCGTAGCAAATTATACAATTGACATCTAGCATCAAATAATAAATAAATTATTCTTTTTCTAACTTAATATTCCAACATAGAAGTAATCTAAACATACCGCAGAAATAACATCATACAAAGGCTGTATAACTTGTTCAATAAATGATACACCAGATTCGGAAACACAACTATTTGCTGGCTGAGCAACCTGCTGCCTTAATATTTCTTCCAGCTCACTTCCCATCTGTTTAACAATATAATTTGCGGCAGACAATCAGTGCTCTAATAAGCTCATTTTCAAAACTGAAATGTTATGATCTTCAAGCTGCTAGAATAATAAGCAAACCACATAACAGGGCCCCACTGCCAAATCATCTAGTTCACTCACATGATGAAATATGTAGCATAAGCATTCTGGAAGATATCGCACATTTGCTGCTTCACCCCATATTAAGAAGTACAGGGAAATGAATAACAACTTCTTCTCTTTACTTATAACCTCCAAACTGCAAAAAACAATGTGGGATTGAAAATAAATTATATACATAGGTTTCAACAATAGGAAGAATTATGTACTAATAAGATACTGCAATCAAGATTCATATTTGTGTTCTCAGATACTGGTGCGAAGGATATCATTTCCTAAAGTAAACATACTTGCTCCACAAAGGTAATTTTCCCAAATAGTTACACCACTTGATGTAGTTGTCAAGGGACTTCAAAAATACCTTCTGCACAGCAGCCTCATCCAGTATCTGAAAAAGATTGAGCAGCTCATATTATAAAACTTTCTGAAAAAGATAAGGATCACAGAAACATACTGCGGTTCAGGTTGAGCGCCCAATTGCTCTGTGACTTCATAACAAGCATGTTGTCACGTACAGCAGATTCAATTACACTACAACCGTAAGTTCGATAAAGCCTCAGAGCAAGTATTGCAGGAATGGTGCAAGACCTAAAACCTACCGGCTCAGATTCTTCAGGAATGCCAAGTCGACTTTGTTCATTTGCAAGAAGGTGAACAACATGCTCACGCTGATTTGAAACATTATCTTTCTGTGAAACCAAACAAGGTATATCAAATTACGAGATCTAAGAACCATATAATAATTTCACAAATAAATCAAGAACTGAAATAATATCAGGGGGAATAAGAATTGAACAGCGACAGTTATGGACATTCAGAAATTTGAGGAAGAACAGAGAGAGGCTAACACATATTTTACAACAAGAGACAACATATATCTTACATCTCTACCCTAGAATCCCCTATGATAACAAGATATAATATAGGTTCATATTGCTGCACAAGAAAGCTTATTGTCAGAAATGGAAGAGCAAATATATTGTCTTTGTTATTATTGTTCAAACAAAATTGGACAAGATAGGAGAAATCGTTATCTGATCAACACAAAATGCAAACTGACCTGAAAACCGAAAGTATATTGCAAAAAGTCAAACATATCTAAACTCCTTGCAACTGGTGAAGGAAAAGTTTCAGGTAATTTTGGGAGGCCCCACTTCAAAGATGAAATTGCAGCTTGTACCTGATGTTCAAGGAAAATGGCAAATAAATTGCAATAAACAACTAAAGCTTACTGTATCTAGATTTTTTTAAGCAAGTTAGATACCTCCGGAAAAGTAACAATAGCATTGGTCAGTGTAACAGCATCTAATGGAATTATGTTGTATGGGATCGAATCTTCTGCCATTGCCGCATCTGATTCCATCACACGCTTCATCTGAAGAGGGAATAAATCATAATTGTGAAGTGTACGAAAGAACTGTCAATATGTACCTGTTGCATTTATGTACGTAGTGGAAAACAATTTAATTATGTAAATCTGAGCACTATATAGAAGGGTGAAGGGTATGCACCTAACCTAGTTTATAAGCACAATAAGCCAACAAATAAGGAATAACATGCCTAAAATTTTACTTCCGGATGATATTAATATCAATTATGTGATCATATTTTTGACACATCAGAACCTTTACTGGGAAAGATGTTAAGTTGTACCACTAATATATTTTATAATGAAAGTGCCGAGGATCATTACTAGCCATGATCAGCAACCGAAAGCATATTTAGTCTTCTTATACCAATATAAAATGCTGATGTGTATAAAGGAATATATACATCAAAGCAAGCATAAGTAGATTTCAAAATTTTGACAAGACAAGTTTTATCCACAAAATTGCTTATTTGAACTTGTCATAATTCTTTAAAAAAATAGCATGATTGATAATTATTAGAAGTACAATGAGAACTTCAATCATATCTGTTTAGTGAGTAAAAATGATGAAGG
This sequence comes from Pinguicula primuliflora, assembly GCA_025802335.1. NCBI lineage: Eukaryota > Viridiplantae > Streptophyta > Magnoliopsida > Lamiales > Lentibulariaceae > Pinguicula > Pinguicula primuliflora. The sequence continues at coordinate 76,430 of JAOYMZ010000022.1, read as the reverse complement.
AAAGAATTCAAACCTCACTGGGAATCAATCTCTCAGCTTCTTCAGGGGAAACATCCTTGCTCATCTGCTCCAAAACATTACCAATGACCTTAAGAGTTGCCAAAACTTTTTTCCTCTTCAATGTTTTACGCTCCAGTCTAGAAAGTAGAAGTTGAAAATTAAAACACTACCACATGACATAATTTATGGGAACAACTTTTCTCAAAACTAAAGACGAGTAACTAGTTGCCTGATACTGATTAAATAGTGTTACAACATACAAAAAACACATAAAACGTTTTCATAGGTCAAGAACATACTCTCCTAGGTTACCACTGAAGACACCAGACTCCCTCAACTTCATCTCCTCCTCTCGAAGTTTGTCCACATTATGCATCTCTCTATATAGCTTATAAAAATCTTGTAATCGAGTAATATCTTGGCTTCGGTCTATGCTTCCACCTTCCCTTTTGGATAGCTTTTGCTGAAAATATTCCATTAGAGCAGCAATTATTGATATATGTATTATACATATACTTTAAAGAAATTTGCACGAGTAGATCTACAGAGAGATCAGAATAATACAATGAGATAGACTTGAGATTCTTAATTTCCCAGGCTCAAAATGTAAAAAAGGCAAAACTAGGAACTAAAAGATTCTTCCAACATTATAAACAGTTGATGAAAAATCAGTAATTGTTCAATAATTGTGTAAGGGAGCATGTTCAAAGTACCTTGATAACAGACATCAAACCTGTCTTGAACTGCAATACACCTCTTCCCTCGCTATTTGGGTCCAGATTTTGAGCCAGTGAATAAGCATGCTCAGATACTGGGAAAAAAACAGAAAAAAAGAACATGAGCCACAACATCAGCAACCACTAAGAATGGCACCCTCCCACGAACAACATACAAATTCTGGAAACATTGGGATCATCGTCTTGAATTTCATCTGCAGCCCTCAGAACGTCATCAATGTCCTTATTTGCAAGCGAGGAAGGAACATTCACAGCAATGCCAGATCCAGGCCGTCCATACAAGTCACCTCCCACCCTTCGGCCCCGTAATGCTGCGTGTACTAGACGCTCCCACAGGTCCTCAACTCGAGACATCTCCTAAAAGAAGTACTCACATTACAACAACATAGGTTCCATTAAGATATAAGGGGCCAACAGTCAACTTAACTCTCTCGGAGAAAATAATGGACAACATAGGGAGATCAGAGAATTTTTAATTCCGGTTCAAAATGCCAAACATCAACATAGATATAGTACAGTACTAATTAAGTATGAAATATACTCAAACCAAAGTTACTCCATTATTTCGTACATTGAATAAGATATTCAGAGGTAACCAGATAAAAAAATGTTCAGCAGCGTGCGCGTGAGACATAAAATTATCAAACCACAAAAATAACCGATGCTATACAACAGCGAAATCATAAAAAAGGTACTCAACGAAGACATTTACAGGCAGAGCCAGCTAGAGGAATGCCAAACTACACTCTAGATCAATATATTATGAAAGGTAAGGAACCACCACATTGAGGTAACAATGAAACGATTGCAAGTACACAAGCACAAAATTACAAAAAAAAAAAACGAACCAGTCAACAAAACAAAGCACCATGACAAACGAATTTAAGCATATATTGTGGCCATATGAGCGCAACGAACTACAAATTCAAATGCAAAATCCGCTCACCTGACAGAAGATCCCGTCGTCAGTTCACAGAAATGTCAACAATTATTCTCTTTACGGCACTTAGGAAGGGAATCTGCACGATTTTCTTCGAAAATGACAAACCCTGGAAATCAAATCCAAGGTTCAAGTTCTAGATCCCGCTTTTACCAGAAGAAAGAAAAAGAAGAACTAGTAAAGGGAATAATCAAAAGCTTGTGAAGAGATGTGGAGCAGCAGGTGGGACTGGGGGTGAAGGGAAGCGGGGCAAGTGGAAGGAGACTACGTCGGTTCGGGTACCGATCTACGATGGTGCGTATTGTGCGGTTTGAGTTCTCTCTCTCAAGAATCAAATGAAAATTTTCGGGTCCAGCGATTTCAGTATTCAAGTTAGCCGTAGCGACTTTTATACGAATCGTGAGGAATTGCAGCACTTGAACCGTATTCAAGCGATAAGCGTGTGTTGGTTTGAAAGTTTCAGATTGGGGAGCGAAACACGTAAAGGGGAAAGCTCATGTGGGACCATGGAATTGTTCCTTTTCTTTTCAATAACTAATTTGGTAATTTCATTCGGATTTCATCCAGAATGTGTTTATATAAAAGGCTAGTTTTACTATAACTAAATTGAATAATTGGACTGAATGGTACAAACTTAGCATATATACATATTTTGGTGTGTGTGTTATTTAGGCCCCACTTCCATTTTTAAAGGCTTCGATTTTTTTTGATAGGTAATGTCGGGATTTGAACCCGTGATCTGTGAGTACAATTGTCACTCCCATAACCACTAGCCCAACCATCTTTGACTAAAGGCTTCGGTTTTGATTTCGGTTAGAGTGTTTGTCTATCAATCATTTCCCTTATGTTTAGTGTACTGTTTTACGCATAAATTATTAAAATTATGATTGTACTTATAACTATCTTTTAAAAAAATGAGTGTTT
>JAOYMZ010000022.1:61162-73729 GCA_025802335.1 Pinguicula primuliflora | reverse complement strand
TTTGACAGCTCAGATGACTTGTCCAACATTATAGCAATTTGTCCAACAAGTAGTAATCCAGCAGGAGAAAATTCCTCGTATCAGTATCACTTCATAATGTGTGGTGCTCTCATACCACTGCAGGATTGGCCGATCAGCGGGTTTACATAAAGATGTTGAACACTGACTCAACTATCGCACCAGTCCCGTATACATGGGCATTGCATAGTGGACAGCGAGTTATTTCACTATACACATCCCATGTCGTGCAAATACAAAGAGGATTCCGAAATTCTGTATTCCAAAATTTCAGATTATGAAACGAAATGGATCGAGATTGCGATCCGGCTTTCAAAATAATTTCGAAAAGGATTCCGAATTCTGAGCGAATTTCGAATTTTAAATTCCGAATGGCAATCACTTGAACCCACATGTGGTTAACCACATGTCCAAAATATATACTACTAAGTTCTACCATTTCAGTGACCACACATCAACCATTCTGCAGACTGTAAATTAACCAAAAGCTTGGAATACATAATCAAATACTTGTTCTCATGCCGACAGTGAATCATCTGCATACACATCACCATAAATCAGGAAAAACATACATCTTGCAGATCACTAAAACAAAGAGTGGGAGTTCAGTCACTAGATCCATATTGTTCCATCATCTCTTTTTAAACAGAGATCTTACAAAGCACCAAAACACAGGGAACAAAAAACACAAGGTCAACCAGATATCTCTTCACAGTTATATTTACATTTGAGCAAAGATCCTAACTCAGTGTATACTAATGAAACTGCAGGGAGGCAGATAGGTTTTAATCCTTTGATACCCGTCCCTTGCCACGAGGCATTTTCTTTGCTGTAGAATCATCAACATCTGACAACTGATAATAATGCGGAGCGATTTCAACGAGCCATTCCGGTTTTAGTTCAGTCACCTGCCGCATGTACTCCTTAGTAGTCAAAACCAGTTCATGATGAACAACCCATCTTGGAAGCGCCTGTGCCAATCCAGAGCAAGGATGAATGTGGACAATCTGTGGATGTCTAACAGTTCTATAAGATCCATTCTTTTGTAACTTGGCGGAGTGTGGGAAAAATCCTGATGTTATGGCCTTTTTAATACCATCTAAATCATTGGGGCTTGAAGATAATTCAATATCAACCCTTTCCAATAATCCTTCCAGCTGATCACGAATATCTCTTGCTCTTTTCATGCTCCTGACCTGAATATAATTCTCATAACACCATTGAGTTGAAAAGTTGGTTTCCTTCCACGAGCTATATACCTTCAGCAGAGCAAGATGGTCACCCACATTTCCAGTGTGAAAATTCATGCGAGCATTATCAGCATGAACTTGCTTATCTTTGGGACGATAGAAAATCGAATTCCCGATGGATAGCATTGCAGCAATAGATATAATCTCATCAGAGCACTTGTACGTGTCGGAAGCAACAATCATCTTGGATAGCATGGGATCCAGCGGAAATTCAGACATGATTCTACCAACTTTCGTTAAACCACCGATTTTGTTGAGTGCTTTAAGAGAGTAAAGCAATTCCAAGGCTTTCAGTAGAGCTTCAGATGATGGAGGGTCCATGAAATCAAAATGCAGCAGGTCATGAATTCCTAAGCTCTTGAGGCTAAGCACAACATTGGCCAGATTCGTCCTTTGTATTTCAGGCTCCGGTTTATCATCAAGATCATTAAGGAAATTGTAATGAGTATACAGCCGATAGCATTTGCCAGGACCTGTTCTCCCAGATCTACCTGCTCGCTGATTTGCTGATGCTTTAGATATTGGATTCACCAAAAGTGATTCCATTCCCGTCCTGGGATCATAAGACTTCATCTTGCAGAAACCCGGATCTATAACATACTTGATCCCATCAATAGTCAAAGATGTCTCGGCAATATTTGTTGCCAATACAACTTTGCGTGCTCCTTCTGGTGCGGGTTCAAAGATCTTGGCTTGCAACTCCGTGGGTAAATTTGCATAAATAGGGCAAATGATGAGTTCCGCTATTTTAGTTCCAAAACTTCTAGTCCTATGTTTGAGAATTTCTTCAGCAGTCTCGATCTCCTCCTGCCCGGTTAAAAATATCAGAATATCACCATCCCCTGGTGGATGTCGCACATGGATTTGTAGAGCTGTAACTATAGAAGCATCCAGATAATCAGCTTCTGGGGCCTTTGTATAATGTATATCAATAGGATATCTCCTTCCAGGAATCTTAAAAATGGGGGCTGCATCAAAGAAATCACTGAACTGTTGGGCATCAAGAGAAGCACTGGATATGAGCAGCTTGAGATCAGGCCGGAATCGAGCCATATCCTTTACCAAGCCAAAGAGAATATCAGTTGACACTGTCCTCTCGTGTGCCTCATCTACCATAATCACACTGTAACTTGCAAGGTCAGGTTCTCCAAGGAATTCACGCAACAGCATACCATCAGTCATATACTTAAGAACCGTCTTTTCCGAGGTACAATCCTCGAATCGAATAGAATAGCCAACCTCATGACCAAGTTTTACTCCCATTTCTTCTGAAACTCGAGCAGCTACACTCATGGCAGCAACACGTCGTGGCTGAGTACACCCAATCTTTCCACGTTTAGTGTATCCTGCCTCATGAAGGTACTGAGGTATTTGAGTCGTTTTACCAGAGCCCGTCTCTCCAACAATAACAAGAACCTGATACTTACCAATGGCTTGCAGCAAATCATCTCTGAAACTATAAATCGGAAGGGTCTTCCTGTCACTCTGAAGTCTCTCGAATGCCGTTTTAGCAGCAGATTCTTCTGATGATGGTAGAGATAAATCATGGTCATGATAATTGATGCCATCCATGACAGTTGCCTTTACAAATTCTACTTGGTTCTCGAACACAAACTCATACTCGTCATGTTTTTGCTCTCCATCTCTTGATCCAAACTTCAGTGTTGCATTGCCAATCTGATGATCTTCCCATGCTTCCTGCTCGGCAAAAGGGTTCATTTTTTCATCTGCTGAAGGATCCCTATAACGTTGCAATGCCACTGAAAATCTCTTCTCTTGATCCACACCGCCTGCCACATCATAAGCATCAGGCATCCGGAACTCATTCGTATCATCCGTCACGTCTCTACTCTTCTTAACCAGTTCATATACTTCATTCTTTTTCTGTATATCACGAGACTCCGCTGTCGTAAACTTGACCCCTTCGAATAAGTATTTCTCATCTTCAATATCATCCCTGAGCTCATCTAATTTCTTCTGCTCCCTTTTCTTCAAATACTCCTGTCTTGATATTTTCCTTAATGTTGCAAGGCCATCTTTCTCCATAGCATTAGACCTCCGGGTCGCTTCCTCTTCTTCTTTCTTTGTTATTTTATGATCAGTAGTCTTCCTGGTGGCAGAAGCATCACGCTCTCTCATATGACCTTCCAATTTTTCCATTTCCCTCTGATCACGCAGTCTTTCTTCTTCTGATTCAGAACCATTGTCTTCGGCATTCGAAATGCCTCTTCGTCGTCTTTTTTGTCCAGAATATTTTTCTTCCTCATCATCATCGATGCCATCTTCAAGTAAACTTCTTTTCCTAAACTTTTTTATTTGAGTATCCACTTTTGTAGGTACCGGAATAACATCATCATCTTCATCATCATCCTCTGCCTCCATAATTTTGTAGCCCTTCTGCTTCTGAGCATAAATTATTGCATCTGTTTCTTGTTGTTGATATTGATTAACCCCAGAAGTTTGATGCTCCAATCTTTCAAATATTTCTTTGGCAAACATAGATGTTTCCGTGGAGGATGGCAGTACAATGTCGGAGGGAGATGAAGCCTTCTTAGACAGTGCTAATACGTATCTAACGACAGTGGGCAGGGAATAACCTAAAAGTGATAACAATTTATCTGAAACCCAAGTTTTCAAATCACCCATATGAACACGATTGCAATACTAGAAAAAAAAAATCCCTTGTTTGATCCCTGAATCGGGAACGACAGGGATGAATTTTGTTTTGTATGAATGAATGGAGCCGGTCTGAAACGCAGGGAAGAAGAAAGTGTCTGAAAGGGTTTAAGTTTAAATAAAGGGTTTAGGAAATCGTGTTTTAGGTGAATTGAAATACTCAAATACTTTTATTTATTTGCAAAGTGACCCAACAGAGTCACATATTTAACTTGGTATAATTTGGTATCGACGTACAATAAGGTATTTAATTGGACATCATATTTACCACTTCATGTGTCACCTATGTATGTTTAAAAGAGGGTTTACAAATGGGGTACCAATAATATTATTATTTAAATATTGATAAAGTGAAAGAAAATTATTGAAAAATATTCGAGTCCCGAATTACAATATCGATTATTATTCTTATGATTCCGGATTGTAATCATAAACTTTGAATTTTGATACAATGACCATGATCATTTATGTGATTATCTAGATCATCGGATTATATGATTATATAATAATGACCATCAGATCAACATCTTACAATCACGATTAGAAATCGGGAAATAAATTCAAGATTTGAAATTTAGTGAATAGTCGTAAAACACACTATACAAACAACTATAAGATCTAAACTATAACAAAGGACACAAATCAACAATTGACAAATATTGCTTTCAACTCCATTGATCTTTTAAACCTCAGCTTCTCAACTCGGTGTAATAATCTTTTAATACCTCATGGCTGTTCAACTTCCACAGGCCAGGCAATCATCCCGATTGGCTAAAGAACATGCTGCCATCTTATCATTGACATCTTTAACATCTTCTCCTTCTCCTTTTAGTTTATCCTGCCAAGACAAGCGGCCTGCGTGGTTAAGATCTACATGTTTACATAAGAACAGCTAAATAGATAGTGCAATAACGCATACATTTATCATGGTAGTGTCAACTGTGAACTTGATTGCATCGGCCGCTGCTCGACATCGTAGATAGTACATTCCTGTTTTCAAACCCTGAATATACAAAAGAAATGAGAAAGTCATGTTAAATTTGTAATGAGATTATGAAAAGTCTGAAAGGTGGGAATACAAGGCCAAGGGGATTCCTGATACAATTTCTTTTCCCAAAAATAATACGTTTATTGATACTCAGTTGTAAAAAATTACATGGTTTAACATCGGCTAATCCCTAAAGAAGAAAAAAAGGCTTCAAATGAAAAACCTAGTAACGTTCTACCAATGATGAACCTAATACAAAAAAATCAACGGAAAAAAGTGGATCCAGATTATACCTGGGTACCTCCTACCCATCTGAATCACTATGTGAAGAAAGTAAACTGTCCTACAGCACCGGCTTGCCTCTTTTTACAAAAGAGTACGTGTGTGCGTACCCGTCTATGTACCCCTAGATTATGTGTGTTAACTCCTCAAGTGTTTCACTAAGATAGCATATGCTCCATTAGCAGATACAAATAACAATACAGTATTGTGAGATAGTGCAACTCCCAGCACCCAACTCCATACTATCCAATGCATGAAAAAAACAATTTTAGCCCAACTTACATTGGACCATGCATGGAAGTGCATAGAATGAAGCTTTGAGTTTGATGGTTCATCCATGTGGATGTTCAGGCTTTGACTTTGGTCTATATAGCACCCTCGATCCACTGCCATATTCACCAATACCTTCTGTTTGATCTCCCAGACAGTCCTGAAAGCGCACCACACGGAAAAGAACATTTCGCATGGAACCAAAGAAAAGACAGAAATTTAATATCGTATGCTAGTAACCATACTTGTATATCCCCTTAAGTTCGTCAGGAATCTCAGCAACTTTTAAGATAGAACCATTCTCATATATAATCCTGTTCTTCAGAGCAGGAGACCAAAGGCCCATCTCGGTCAGGTCGTAAAGAAGATGCTTGTTCACCACTACAAACTCTCCACTGGAAGAAGAAGAAGAAGGAAAAAATCAAATCCCAATCATGATTAAACTAAGCAAAACAGGGAATACGGATGATGCTCAGACCTTAGAACGCGGCGGCTGTAGATATTGGAGGTGTAAGGTTCAAAGCACTCATTGTTCCCCAGAATCTGACTTGTTGAAGCAGTCGGCATAGGGGCCACAAGAAGTGAATTCCTCACCCCATTCTTTCCAATGTTAGCCCGAAGAAGTCCCCAATCCCATCTATCAGAAGGCTTCACATCCCACATATCAGGCTGAAGAATTCCCTGAGAATACATTTGCGAGATGATCCTATTTTGCAGCTTCATATAAATTTTGATGTTGAACAGAATAATTGGCAGAAACAAAAACATAAATTAAAAACCCAATAAGGCATACCTTGCTAACAGGGCAGCCACTGTAAGTTTCATATGGACCTTCCACTTGGGCCAGTTCACAAGACGCCTTTAATGCATGGTAGTATATGGTCTCAAATATATCCTTGTTTAACTGCTGGGCCTGTATGAATAATTGAAAGAGATTAAGCAGATTGATTCAAGTGACAAGGTGTATAATCAAAAGAATTTTATAACAGCTTTACCTCAGGAGAATCAAAAGCCATGCCAAGCAAGATAAAAGTATCTGCCAGACCTTGCACACCAATTCCTATCGGTCTATGACGCAAATTAGATGTCTTTGCCGTTTCAACAGGATAATAATTTACGTCGATTATCTTGTTCAGATTTTTTGTAACAATTGAAGTCACCTGCACAGGACAAAGAAACAAATTATGAATAAATCATTAATGTGGACTATTGTGCAGACGATTAAATATATTGAAGAAAGAATACTTCAGCCAGTTTGTCAAAATCAAAGTATCGGTTTTTAGAACCAATGCTTCCAACAAGCTTTGTGGACTGGGATTCAACGGGAATTCCCTGCAAAGAGTAATAATAAAACAAGCATTAGAAGATAATAAACAGATACAGAAAAATAAAAAAGACGGGCATATATGTAGGCAATAACCTGCTCTCTAACATAACGTGGTAAAGCAATCGATGCAAGATTGCACACAGCAGTTTCAGTAGGACTTGAATACTCAATTATCTCCGTACATAAATTAGAAGATTTAATTGTGCCAAGATTCTGTTGGTTACTTTTTCTATTGCAAGTGTCCTGAAAACAATAAAAAAATACTGGTCATGTTCCAATCATCTGCATACACTAACCAAAACGGAATACGGAATTTCAAGTGTAACCAGAAAATATACCTTATACAGCATGTACGGAGTTCCTGTTTCAACTTGGGATTTCAAGATCTCAATCCATATATCTCGTGCCCGAACGACCTTCTTGGCCTTTCCCTAAATCCACAAAAGTAGAGCATTGGTCAACTTTTACAAGAATCATGGCGAAATAATACAAAACACAGGAAATTTACCTCGCTCTCATACCGAGAGTACAAAGCTTCAAATTCTTCACCCCAACAATCAGCCAACCCAGGAGACTCATTTGGACAAAACAGTGACCACTGTTCATTACACTGAACTCGTTGCATAAACAAATCTGGTATCCACAAAGCATAAAATAAGTCTCTTGCACGTTGCTCCTCCTGTAAGTACAAGTGAAGAGAAAAATTTCAGAGTTGTTCCAAAATTTGTTAATGATAAAAAATTATCGAACCAGTGATGAAATGGTCTAAGAAACGACATAACATTATCCAAGCATTGGGAATACAATAAATTCTAGTTCGTCAATGGATACCTTTCCATGATTTTTCCTCAAATCAAGGAACTCAAAGATATCAGCATGCCATGGCTCCAGATACACAGCAAATGCGCCTAATCAATTTAAGTAAATCATATTACACCAAGATTAAAAGATCAGGGGAGATAAATGGAGATCAAACAACTCTTCCACCTTTTCTCTTGCCACCTCCCTGATCCACGTATCGAGCAGTGTCATTAAAAACTCTAAGCATTGGAACAATGCCATTAGATGTTCCATTTGTTCCACGTATATAACTTCCAGTGGCACGAATGTTATGCACCGAGACACCAATTCCTCCAGCTGACTTGCTGATAACAGCGCATTCCTTCAGTGTATCATATATTCCCTCAATACTATCATCTTTCATGCACACCAGGAAACAACTGCTTAACTGCATATGGAATATGAAACTGAAATAAATATCATGACACTGTCTAGCATAACAATCACTAACTAAAATGGGTCATGTATGGCATGCATCTCTGTGCACGCATGAGCATCCATCATTTCAGATTTCACAACAACAATACCTGTGGCCTTGGTGTTCCAGCATTGAAAAGGGTAGGAGAAGCATGAGTAAACCATCGCTGGGACAGCAGATGGTATGTTTTTATAGCTGAATCAATATCATCCTTGTGGATACCAACAGCAACTCTCATCAACATGTGCTGAGGCCTTTCAACAACCACCCCATTGACTTTTAAAAGGTAAGACCTTTCAAGAGTTTTAAAACCAAAGTAATCATAGTCGAAATCTCTGTCATATATAATCTCACTATCAAGACGCGCAGAGTTCTGTGACAAGACAGATAAACAATATCAGTGAACACGATGAAATCAATTCAATGCAAAATTGAAACGTGGTTCCCATTTTATCATTCAAATAAGGGGTAAAAGCAAAAGTTGAATGCAATATGTAAAAGTCATCATCTGAATTCCTGATAATGGACGAATGCTGATGCTTAATATGCAAATTTTAACGAACAAATACCTTGACTATCACTTGGTAGATATCATCTGCAATCAAAGAAGCTTTAAGTCCTGACCTCTCACAGACATGGTTGTACATGTCCTTGATACTTCAATAATATACAAGAGAAATATGAGTAAAGATGTAGCAGAGCTCAATCGATATGAACAAAACAATGGGGGTAGTGGTTTTTAACTAGCTTACGTTTCTGAGAAAGATTTCTTCGTATTTTTGTGAAGATTAGAAACAGCAATCCTTGCTGCCAACTGCAAAATCAGAATAAACTTCGTTATTCTAATGATCTACATAATTCAAGACCACGAGTAAGGAAAATAAACAAGCCAGTACAAAGTAAACCAAGATTGGCAGTCAACTGAACATTGCACTGAACAAATACACCAGACTATATAATTGCACTCACAGAAGCGTAATCCGGATGGTTGGCAGTCAAGGCTGCTGCTGTCTCCGCGGCCAATTCATCAAGCTGGCTAGTGGTGACCCCTTTATAGACCCCCGCACATACTTTCTGTGCAACCAGAATGGGGTCACAATGCTCGACGCTGAGCCCATAGCTGAGCTTCTTCAACCTCGCTGTGATCTTGTCAAAGTGCACAGCCTCGTGACGCCCATCCCTCTTCACCACATACATCTTGGCCAATTCCGAAAATTCAAATTGGTTGAGGAATTCCGTCGAACAGTAAATGATTACTAGCAATACCTATGAATAAACGAGAAATGGATTATGGGGAATGGTGGTTTTCCGTGCTTGTCTATATATATAGGTACAGTATACTGCTAGGGTTTGAACGACTGCGAATTTTGAAGTTTCCCGCTTAGTTTGGTGGTGGGGAAGAGGGAGCGAAGAATAATGGCTTCCTATACAAGTTTTTTTTTTTTTTTTTTTATAAGCAGCTTCCTTTAGAAGCCGAATCTCTACTTTACTTTATGATTAAAATCAAATGGTTGGATTCCATAAGAAGCTTTTGGAACCGTTGATTTTACTCATGTTTGAAATTATGATTCATAATTTTAAATATATATCGATTCAAATTTGAAATAATGGATCATTTTTGTGTGATCATTATTATTATGTACAATTTTTGAATTGAGGATATCTTTTTTTTTATAGTTAATGTCACTGAGAGAATTTGAACCCATGACCTGTCAGTGTAATTGTCATTCCCATTACCACTAGGTCAACCCCCTTTGACTGAATTGAGGATATCTAATACTGTTCATTATTGATATTGATTTTAATGATGTAGAACATATTTATATATATATAAGAGACCAAAATGTACATTTTCTGGTATGGTTACTAATACTATTCTCAAAAAATTTCAAAAAATTAAATAAATGATTACTTAATTTTAAGCAAAAAAGTGCAAAGAAATTCCTAATAACGAACTCGATAGAACCCAAACAAAGTATAAGGTATTTGGTCTCTTGTAGATCAGAACCGATCCGATATATGGCACCACTCATCACTCACCACTTTCGCACGGCCGGCTGATGTGGCAGGTTTTATTTTTTTCACTTCTTTCTGTAGTTTGACTTTTCACATTCTTGCCGAGCGATGCGGGGATCTGGCCGGAGAGACGGTTCAAGGACAAATCTAGATCTGAGAGGCGGTAGATGTACAATATCCACCGAAATCCGACCGGACAACTAGTTTCCTATCAGATCCAGAATACTTAGGTACCGTAGGAAGGAGATGCAGGGGGAATGGGGCCGGCACACTGTCGGCGAAATCGACCTGATCATGTGGTCTGGTGCGCATTCTCGAAAATTGGGTCCACCGGAATCTAACCGGATAGCTGATTTCCGATCAAATCCAGAATTCGACCGGATCTCAGGGTATTGTATGTTTGTATGAGGTAACCTGATCTCATGGAAGAGCAATAAACAGCAGGTGATTGCAAGATCTACCGGTGAAGCAGAGTACCGAGCCACGGTCATAGGGGTGGCTGAGATGTTATGGTTGAAGTCCCTATTTTCTGAACTCAAGCTAGAACAAAAAATCAAAATGAAGTTATAGTGTGATAGTCAGGCTGCCATTAGCATTGTCAACAATCCTGTACAATACGACAGGACCAAGTATGAGGAGATCGATAAATTCTTCATAAAGGAAAAGCTGGAGAGTGGAGTGCTAGAACAGGGAGGCTACCACAGGGAAGGGTAGTGTGACCTCAGGATTGCCAGAAAATAGGTTACCTCCTCCACTGATCTATCCCGACAATCTCCAAGTGCAGAGCCCTATGCTCCCAGACAAATCTACAGTCCAAAAGGATGAGGAAGTACTGCCCCCTAAACACACTCCCCCCAAGCACATAAATAAAGGGTCAAACATGGACATTGAGGAAGGAGAAATGCCCGTTTCAGAGACTCCACGGCTACCCCTCGAGCCACACACGAAGGTGAACATCTCTCACCCAGCCGCTCAACAGCGAGGGATGGAAATAGATCCTCGTCCCAAAGGTTTCTACGTTTGAAATAAGGATAGAGTTATTCATGTGTGAGATTCGTGTGAGACATTCTAACTACTTAAACTCTATATACTCTTAATAGTTCAAAATTCTAACATGAATCCTCATATTATAATTTCCACAATCTAAATTTATATCTTATTGCAGATTTAGAACAGTATAAATATCATGCACAACTTGTTCAAAAATACATTAGTGAGATGAGACATAACAATATGTCATACTAATGGTCCATCCATCTGTGTAATTCTAACTTTTCTTAAGCTATGTCCGGAAATTGCTTTGGTGACTTGATGAGAATTTGGTTTGAAGTGTGTGTTGTACTTCTATTTGATTTTTTCTTTGCTTTTCATTTTCATTTTCATTCTTCTTCTCTTTTGGAACTTTTAGAGTGTTTGCAAAATGTTTGAAAAAAATAGATAAAATCAACTTCTACTTAAGAAGTTGCAGGTAAATTCATTTAATTATTTACAAAATTACCATTAAAAGTAGAAGTGGGAAAAAAGTAATCACCTACCTACTTCTCAAAAAATGAGAATCTGACTTAAAAAATAGAAGAAGTAGAAGCAGAAGTTGAGTTTTAACTTTTAAAACACTCATTTTGAAATAATATGCAAAAAAAAAGAAGAATGAGAAAATTAATCTAAAAAATAAGTGATACAAAACAGACACGAAATAATATTCTGATGATCATTTCTGCAAATCAACTGCTACTTGTGTTTTGAATTGAATGTGATATACTTGGTTTGATGTTGGTGATTAATTAATATGCTTCTCATACTAGTAATAACATTTTCTTAACATGAGACGTCTATATATATCAAATGCATACAACTAAATCATGGCTGAACAGTGAACAAAAGGGGGAATCTAGAGTTATACAATATAGTAACATCATCATATAACATAAAACAATAATATAGAGACAGCCAGCAGCCATATACATCTTCATCCATACATATTTCTCTGCAATTCCTGTAAGTGGTCACTCATTAAGATTACTTTCATTACTAGCTTCAACTTGTATTTGATTGGAATGTATTGATAATCCAACATCTCTAAATTTTATTTTTATAGGTAAAGATATGGAACTTTGAATCTCCATATTCAAAGTTACTTAGTTCACTAATTGAGTTACTTGGATTCGATAAGTAGAATCCCTCCAAGAATCCATTCTCACACCAACAACCTTTGTTGATTAAGGTCTATTGTTGACTGTAGAGAGTGGCAAACGGTCCGGGCTAAACGGGCTTTCCGCCCGGTCCGGACCGTTTAGCCCGGACCGTTTAACCCATTTCGAAAAACGGGCGGATACGGGCGGTCCGGGCTTTATCCGTTTAACAAAACAGGAGGTCCAGTTTTTTACAACGAAAAACGGGCGGATACAGGCTTTATCCGTATAACCCGTATTTATAATTAAATATTTTTAATTTATTTTTTATATAAATATATAGGCATATACGG
>JAOYMZ010000022.1:43689-61062 GCA_025802335.1 Pinguicula primuliflora | reverse complement strand
TATCTTTTTAAAAATATATATATCTAACAACAATATCTTATTTTTTGTAGAAGAAACAACTACCTCCACAAATGCAGAATGGAGGATATTATGATCCTCCATTTTGATTATTTATAAAAATTATTAAAAAAAAACGACCGGTCTTCCAATGACCGGTAAATATCCACCGGTCTTCGGAAGACCGGTATCTTCTTAATTACGCTGATTAGCGATTTTAATTATCACCGATCTTCGGAAGATCGGTGTCTCTATATACCGATCTTCCGAAGACCGGTACCTCTCACCGATCTTCCGAAGACCGGTACCTCTCACCGATCTTCGGAAGACCGGTTTGTGACAAATCCAAAAAATTGCCACTATTTTATGGTAAATGAACAAATTTTCCGCTTATATGAGTCATCCTTCTTGAACACAGTTTGTTATGCTGCGTTTGTGTTCTATTTTAATCTGACAAATTCATCTAAAATGAGATTAGATGTGGTTGTGTTTGTGTTGTGCAATCCAGACGCCTCAAATTAGATGTCACTTTTTTTATTTAATCAAAACTTTTATTAATAAAAAAAAGATAATGATAGATGATCAACTATTATAAACAAAGAAAAGTTGGTAAACACTTTTTTTTATGAAACCCACACATTTCTTTGTTTCTCTTTTGATTTTGCGGATTGGTCACTCTCTCTATTAGGAAATTGCAGCACTTTCTCGCGGAGCATTGGGAAAAAAGCACGCGGTTCACGCATAAGGAAATGTGAGATGACATTTTTTGTCAATATTTTTGAAAATTTCGTGTTAAAAATTTTCAAGTCATAGTAAAATGCGCACCAATCAATAATAGCTTATAAATGAATTATGTGGTAGTTTTTTTTGGGTAAGTTATTGATTCATTATACTTCAAAAAAATTGTACAAAAGAATACAATAGAGGAGCATCCAATCCCCTCCATAACACGATTGTCCATCGTCCATCATAAGGACTAAAACTAAACACATATTCGGATTTTGATACTCATACAATGCAGATGAGTAATCAGCCAGCCAGAGGAAGTAGCAGCAGAAGGAACAAGTTTGTGCGCCATAAGCCAATACCAAATTGATAGCATGATGCTTTCCACCGTGTTCGGAGTGCCTTCACTGTCAAATCTCACGCAGTTTCTGTCCATCCACAGGTGCCAAACAGTCGACATCCAAATGGCTTTCCAGATTTCGCAACTGAATTTTCCTTTCACCAGCTTCATGTGATCTTGAAGATGATCCAACAGCTCTGTTTTATCCACCTGCTTAACATCCAGCCACTCATATATCTGCTTCCAGATCGCCCGATTTTGAAAGCAGTCAAAAAATAAGTGCTCCACACTCTCATCTACATTCGCACACCATACACAGCGCCTATGGGAGGCATTGATTTTCACACCCCTCTTATGCAGATTATTAGTTGTCGGCAGACGGTTTTGTAGGAGCTTCCATACAAAGCATTGAATTTTTCTGGGGGGCAATTTGCACCACGAGAGATTCAACTTCTGCTCCATCACAGCCGTATCTTGTGGCTCATCACATACCAGCAGCTCATAGGCTGAAGCAGTAGAGAAAGTTCCATTCTTGTCAGCCCTCCAGTGCCATTTATCTGGGAGATCAGTGAGTTGGTTGTGTTCAGCTACTTCAGTTAGCATAAGATTCAGATTTTCAATTTCCCAATCTCTGAGATTTCTCCTGAAGGAAATAGCTGGATTGTTCTGCATGATGGCCTCCACAAGTTTCAGATTTTTGTGATTAGCCAACCTATACAGATCGGGGAACTGAATAGCCAAGCTTCCTCCCCCGGTCTAATTCGTTCGCCAGAAAAGGGTGTCTGCTCCAATCCCTAGTTTCATCTGCAGGTTGTTCTGAAAGCACTCTGAGGATGTAGCTTCTCACCATATATCTGTCCAGATTTTGGACATGTTGCCCGGAGCTATGATTAATTCGAAGTCCACCAGTAGATCATCGTTGTCCAGATACTTTTCACTGACAATTTTCACCCAAAGGCAATTTGGCTGAGCTCGTAGCCTCCATAACCATTTCATCAGCAACGATATATTCATTTTCATCAGGTCTCTGACTCCCAGACCACCCATGCTCATATCCAAGCAGACCGTTTTCCATTTTACCCAGTTGATAGGTCTGTGGCTAGAACTTGAGCTGCTCCATAATAATCTGCTCAAAATTTTCTGCAAGCTCTTAGACACCGTTTTAGGGATCCTGGATATGGACAAGTTGTACACAAGTGTGCTCAACAAGGAGGACTTCAGTAATGATATCTGCCCTACAAAGTTTAAGAATCTTGTTTCCCACTTCTCTATCTTATTCTTCACCTTTTCTATCAGAGAATCCCACATTCTTGTGCGCCCCGGGTTGTCTCCAGTAGGCAGACCCAAATAGATAAATGGAAATGAGGCTATTGAACAATAAAGACTGCTCGCATACATCTCCATACAGGAACTAGAGATATTCAGGCCAAGTAACTGACTCTTTGTATAGTTCACAGATAGACCAAAGATCAGTTCGAAAGACTGCAGTATAGTCTTGATCATAAATATACTAGATTTTGTCCCCTCGGCTAATACTAGTGTGCCGTCTACGTACTGCAAATGTGTGATTTCAAGGTTGCCAAATTGTGCACCCGTGAACTAACCAATTGCACAAGCTCGCTTAATCAGCAGCCCCAATCCTTCAGCCACCAGTAAAAACAGGAGGGGTGATAGTGGGCAGCCTTGTCTCAGTCCTCCACTCAGTTTAAATTTTCTGGAGCTACTTCCATTTACTAGAACAACCATGTGAGCAGAGGATACACAACCTGCCATCCATTGAGTCCACCGTTCTGAGAAACTGAATTTTTTGAGCATAGCGTACAAAAACTCCCAATTAATTGTGTCAAATGCCTTAGCAAAATCCACTTTGAATAGCATCAATGGCTTCTTGCTTCGTTTGTACGAATGTAGAACTTCATTAGCAATCAGGATAAAAAAACGGGTCAAGTCCGAGTGACATGAAAATTAATATGGCGATTTTTCTCTCCCCCTACGATTTGCTACAGTAAACCCTTCCTCCGACAAACGCCGACTATCGCCATAGCCAGAGATGGCTACCGACTGCGAAACCGCTCACGCACAGACAGAGGGACTTGCAAACCCTAACATTGAAGAAGCACCAGAAAATGTGGGTCCATGGCGGACTGTTGAAGGGCGTAAAACTCGCCAAATAAGGAAAGCTCACCAAAATGCAGTCGGGGCAGAGCTTAAACACAAGAAAACTTCAGGCTTTATCTCAAAAATCTGCTCAAATTCAACATCCCTGTATGTGTCAAATTTCCCCTCTTCTTGGACTGCTCAAGATCTTGGTTCTTTCTTCGCAACATACTCTCAGGTGGTCGATATATTTGCGCTCCCAAGAATGATAACCAATAACAAGCGATATGGATTTGTCCGATTTGTGAAAAATGCAGATCTATCGGAAATCATTTCTAAATCTCAGGGAACTTGGATTGGGAATAATCAACTCTTTGTGAACTTAGCCAGAAGTTCAGATGCTGGTAACAACGAGACGGTCAAGAAACCTGCGACGACACACTTAGATGCCAATTCGAGAGTGATGACCCAGACTGGAGCAGTTACAGATCAGCCAGACAGGGTGATAAAATTTACACCTACTCTTGAGGAGACTACATGGCTGGATTATTGTTTGGTGGGAGTGCCTAGCCCAATTCTTGACATCAAATCTATTGAGATAATTCTGGAGCAACAAGGATATTACAAAGGTTCTGCTGCTCGTTTAGAAGGAGGAGAGATCATGATAAGCCTACATTCGGAAGCAAACAAACTTCGGCTGTTATGTGATACAACTACTATGGAGCTCATCTGTGTATTCAATTTGAGGCCCTGGAAATTTTTGGAGGGTAAGCTGATGCATCCAGCTTGGGTTCGAGTTCGAGGTGCTCCCTTGCACTGTTGATATGAGCGGTTTTTCTCAGAAATATGTGGTAGCCTGGGTTCGGTTCTAAAAATTGATGAAAAAACAATCAATAAAAGTGAGATGCAATATGGCAGAATCCTGCTCATGTCCCCATCGATACAATAGATCAGCTGTGTGTTAACGATTGAAATTGAATCAGATAAGTTTGCAATTAAAGTTGAGGAAGAAAGTCCGGAATCTAATCCTACTTGGGGGCGCCCAATGAGAGCTGATAAATCAGTTAAGGTCAATAAGCCTGCATGGCCATCCTTGGCTCAAACGAGCAATCAGAGCATAACAAAAGCTCTTGAGCAAAATGGGGAAGACATTGGAACTATGAATGTGAATTCTGATAAGTCAGCTTCCTCCTCACCAAGACATCCATATACAGATGCTACAGATTCGGAGAAGAACCAGTCTGTAGTGCCTTTGAGACCTCAGACTCCAAGGAGTTTAGAAAAACAAGCAAGTATATCGCCCCAGTCTAATGAATTGAGTGCAGAAGTGGAAAAACCACCTGATATATTATCTGATCCATTCGGCCTACAAGCTATTCTGGATTTATCACCAAGGACCTTTGAAAACACGAGGAAAGGTTTGTATTTCCCTGTTAGTGACTTCTCTGATCATTATGATCCAATGTCCAGCTCTGCAGAATGCTTAAAAAAGCATACTACCCATATACAGAGCAATATGAAGAGTGGAACTTCAGTACATATTGGACAAGCTCCACCTGAAAAAGACTATGAAATAATTAACTCGCAAAGGGCATCTCTATCTCCCTCACGATCTAAATTAACCTGGAAACTAGGACAGGCTCTGGGTGTGGCTGCCAACTCACCCATAGAGCAGATTATTCAGAAATTGGATGGAATTGAGACTCTTGCAACTGAGCAATATCAGAATGTGGCTAAAAGCCCCCCAAAGTAGTTTTATATCTAGTACAATATCAATACATTACTCTTCTCAGAAAGCAATGAAGTTTGCTATCTAGAATATCCGAGGCTTAGGCACTCCATCAAAAAAGAAAATGGTAAGAGACTTGGTAAAAAAATAGTTCAAATTTCATTTGTCTGCAGGAAACCAAGAGTGAATTATGAATCAGTCAAGATGCAGAAGGCTCTGGTATGATGCTGATTATGATTTTGTACATCTAGATGCTAATGGTAGGTCAGGAGGACAATTATGTATCTGGAACACAACAGTCTTCACTCTAAATGCAACTATTTCTGATGAGCATATTCTATTAATATCTGGATTATGGGGCTCGGATGCTATTCCAGTTCTTATTGTTAATGTATATGCACCTTGTTCTGCTGAAGGAAAGAGAATTCTGTGGGCTAAAATCTTGGAATACTTAAGAAATTCAACCTGCTCTCGTATATGTATTGCTGGGGACTTCAATGCAGTGAGAAATGTTATGGAGAGACGTGGTTCTTCTTCACCAATAGCTCGGGAGATGATGGATTTTAATCAGTTTATAAGGGACTCTAACCTGATAGACTTGCCACTGCAGTGACGCAAGTTTACATGTATCTCTGGACATGGTTCATGCAGCAGTAGGCTTGATCGTATCAGGCTTTCACAGGACTGGATTGATACTTGGCAGGATTGCTCACAAATTGCCTTAGCAAGATTATTATCTGATCATAGACCAATCATACTTATGTCTGATGAGAGAAACTGGGGACCAAAGGCTATGAACGCTCTGAACAGCTGGAATGAACATGAAGGATTCAAAGAATTTGTGGGAAATGTATGGAATGACATTGTCATAACAGGAACAAAAGGATATATATTGCATCATAAACTGAGAATCCTTAGACAACGATTGGGAGAGTGGAATAAGACTATTTTTGGACACACAGATAAAAAATTAGAGCAGGTTCAGAGCAGCTATGAACAACTGGATATCTTGGCAGAAACCAGAATGCTAAATACTAATGAGAAAGCTGAGCAGACACAATTGAGGATTAATCTAGACAAATTACTACTTGAAGAGGAACGACTTCTGTTCCAAAAATCCAGATCCAAATGGATTAAGGATGGGGATGACAATACAAGTTTCTTTCATGCAAGAGTACAAGGGAATAAAAGAAAGAATTACTTTCCTGGACTGGAGATAAATGGTGTGTGGAACGATAATGTGCCTGAAGTGAAAAATACAGTTACAGACTACTTCGAGCAACACTTTTCAGAGGATCCTTGGTTAAGACCTTCTTTATTACTGTCGGCTAACAATGTTTTGTCTGAGGAAGATAATATGTATTTAACTGCTCAGTTTTTGGAAGAAGAAATATATAACACCGTGAAAAGCTGCTCTCCCTCAAAGAGTCCCGAGCCAGATGGCTATAATTTCTTCTTCATTCAAAATCAATGGAAAATAGTGAAAGATGAATTCACTTCTTTCATTCAGGATTTTCATAGTGAAGCAAGAATAGTGAAAGGGTTGACTGGAACATGGATCACCCTTGCCCAAAGATACCCAATCCCACAGCTCTCAATCAATACAGGCCTATTTCTCAGGTTGGATGTGGATATAAGATTCTGCGAAACTTCTTGCTAACAGACTGAGCAAGATGATGAATAAGCTTATAGCAGAGAACCAAACGGGCTTTATGAAAGATAGGCAAATTCTGGATGGGATCTTGATTGCTAATGAATTGATTCATACATATAAAAGATCAAAGAAACCGCTGATACTACTGAAAGTTGATTTCAGCAAGGCTTTTGATTATGTCAATTGGCAGTTTCTGCAAGATATGTTGGTGAAAATGGGCTTCTGTGATAAATGGAGAAGCTGGATTAAGGAATGTGTGTCCTCTGCACATGCTGCCATCCTATTAAATGGTAGTAGTGCTGGTGAATTTAAACTCAAACGTGGCCTCCGGCAATGGGATCCATTATCTCCTTTGCTTTTTTTGATAGTTGCTGAAGGTTTGGAAATGCTAATTGATAAATCTTCGAGCTTAAACATTCTGACTGGAGCTAAAGCAGGGAACGAATCTATTACACATCTCCAGTATGCAGATGATACTCTTCTGCTTATGGAAGGTACAAAACAAAACCTTCAAACTGTTAAAGGTATTCTGCAATTATTTGAGTTGATGTCTGGTTTATCTGTAAACTACCACAAAAGTGAGTTATATGGACTTAATCTGAGTGAAGAAACTGGTAAGTCATATGCTACTGCCCTTCACTGTAAGTATGGAAAACTTCCTTTTCTTTATCTTGGATTAAGTATTGGTGATAATCCTGGAAGATTGAGGATGTGGGACAGGCTAATTGAGGCACTGAACAGGAAGGTTTCTAAATGGGATAACCGATTGCTATCATTTGCAGGAAGATTAACACTTATCAAATCTTCGTTGTTAAATCTCTGTGTATATTTGCTATCATTTGCAGGAAGATTAACACTTATCAAATCTTCGTTGTTAAATCTCTGTGTATATTATTGCTCTATATTCAGAATGCCTAAGCAGGTTGTGAAGAAGATAAATCAGATCCTAGGACGCTTTCTCTGTCGAAACAAAAAGGACCAATGCAAACCAATCCATTGGATAAGATGGGAACTCCTAAGTCCTGATTTGAATGCTGGAGGCTTAAATATCAGAGATATAAAGTGTATGAATACTGCATTACTTCTGAAGTGGTTTTGGCGTCTGATAACAAGACCAGAAAGTCTATGGGCTCGTGTTATTTGCTCAAAGTATATGTGTGATACTGATTCTGCAACTGATTTAAACTTAATCACTCTACCTGATCATATCTCAAAGTTGTGGCAGGATATATGGAATGAAACTTGTTTTGCAGGATGGTTTCAGCAGAATGGTAAGCTGTAAATTGGTTCTAGGAACGAGGCTTTATTCTGGCTTTCGAACTGGACTGAAGAGGGGCCTCTTGCAATCCAATTCCAAGACTTATACAAGCTGTCAACCCAGAAACAAGATACTATATCAACCATATGTGTTTCTGCAAGGAATCCTGAAGAAGTCACACTGGCATTCAGACGGCAGTTAAGGACTTGGGAAACTGAGAGAGCCACCATCCTGCGTAGTTACATACGCAATCTGCTCCCATTGAATGAAGAATCTGATGCATGGAGTTGGGTAGCTCATCCTACAAGTATGTATTCTGTTGCTACTACATATACACTGGCCTATGAGGCTCCTGATGAGGTAGATGACCGCAAAACATTGGAGATTGCTTGGTGTAAATTGGCACCAAGATGCATACAGTGTTTCATATGGAGAGTGCTGCAGGATCGCATCCCCACAATGGCCAGTCTCCGAAATAGAGGTCTTAGTATTGATGCAAGTCATCTTCTTTGTGTATGGTGTGCAGAAGAGATGAAAATTGTGTATCATATGTTCTGTAAATGTGAACATGCGCAGTGTATCTAGAAGAATATATATGACTGGCTGCAGATTCTCCATACGGTAGTGCCTGCGCCTCAGAACATCATGGTTTCACTTTCGGCGCATATTTCATACATAAACGGTAAGAAGTTTTAGAGCTTATGGATTGCAGTTTGGATGTCTGTCATCTGGAATATCTGGCTGGAGAGAAATGAAGTGCGGTTTGAGAAAGATAGTCATCAAACAGTCGAGGACAATATCAAAATTCAGACATGGCAATGGTTGAGAGTTCACAACCAGATACAACCAGGCATAGGTCTGAATGAATGACTATGTTATCCAGCTCGAGTCTTACAACTCAGATATGCAGGTCTTAACAGAATGATGTAAAAGTAGTTTTCGAAACAGGCCACTAGATTGTACATACTTTTTGTGTTGAATAAAATCTTCTAAATTACCCCCAAAAAATTAGCAATCAGGATGCCATCAAGGATTTGTCGCCCTTTCAGGATACCATCAAGAATTATATGGTAGTTTTGATATTCGAATTAGCTTGTGGGACCAAACTTTAAACATTCAACTTCATCATCCACATATTATCTATCTATATATATCATTATGATCAGTCGAATTCTCGTATGCTCAATACTAATGTACTCAATTTTTCTAATTGCGATTAGCTATAACTGTCTGTTGTCGAAATTGGTTGCTGGTGGAAAACATATACATAAGAGATCAAAAACTCATACTTTGCCGTGGGGGAGGTTTGAGATCAAAAACTCATGCTTTCGTATTCAGCAGGAGCATACGAAAGAGAAGAGTTGCCAATCATGGGGGAGGTTTGAGATCGTGCCAACAGAAGAAAAAGCTCCGTGGATTGATGAGTTGCATCATTGGAGGGGAATCCGTTGCTTGGAGAAGATCGTGAGAAAGGATCGTGCTTGTAACCTGTGCTTGGAGCAGATATGGTCGTTTAACACTCTCTGTGAGAAAAAAAGAAAAAAAGAGGAAGAGAGACGTGAGAATACAAAACGCGATTTGTACATTCCAAAAGTTCCAAACTAAGTTATAATCTCTCTCTCCCCTTACTTTAGTATATAGAATTTCTTGAGAAACTACTTTGGCACATTTTTTTTTTCTAAAATTACTCTTTTATTTCTTCTGTCTAGCCCTCGCCTTTGAATCTTACCTCGAATCAATGGAGTGCAAGCTTCCCACACAAAGTGATGAGAGCCAAAAATTTTGTGAATTACATTGCAATATACCCTCAAGCATATCTACAAATATGAGGTTACTCTCGAAGTCGAGTGCATATCACGATCTGACGAACCCAAACTGATAGCATCTCACACTAATCCTAGGAACAATGCGATTGACGATGTGTAGATGTCAACAAGTATTTAGCAAAAATATCGATCATGACGTTAAGGCACATCACGCAAGGGCATTGTGTAATGCTCTACATTTTTTTTTTTTGAGCAAGTTAAACTAGAGTGCTGTATGATGTGTGATATTTTTCAAACATATAAATAATTTTCCTAAGGATTACAGATGACAGATTTTCACATGGATTATGAACCTGAATCAGGTGTTTCTCTGCAGAGAGATGCCTAATTTCTAAATCAATAACACAAGACTTCATCTGAAAAACACAATTAACAATAAGAGATCCAGTCCCGTGTTCTCATCAGATGTGGGAAAATAGTATGATTTCCGTCTTCAACAGATTGAGATACCTACTCACCGCCAAATCCAATCTCTACTCTTAGTCTTACCCGCAATAACCTAAACCCTCCTTAGGTTGAGACTTGAGATAAATCCAGACAAAAATTATCATGTATATTCAGGAAAAAAGTGGGCAACAAAAAAATAGAAACCAGAAACTAGCACCAATATCCCCCTATCTTACTTGCTATCTGTGAAATCAGCATCAATGACATCACCTTCCGGTCCCTTCCCTGATGATTCTGAAGAAGCACCGCCTCCACCAGGTGTAGGGCCTGCACCTGCATCCGGACCAGCACCCTGTTGATTGTATAAGGATTGGCCGAGCTGCATGACTTCCTGGTTAAGAGCAGACATCGCATCCTTTATCGTTTGTGTTGCGCCACCGGAGATGGCATCACGAAGTTCTCCAAGTTTGGCCTCAACCTTTTCCTTGACAGTAGCTGGAACTTTGTCCCCGAGTTCCTTCAACTGCTTCTCTGTTTGGTAAACCACAGAGTCAGCTTGATTCTTTGTATCTATTGCGTCTCGTTTTTCCTTATCTTCCTTGGCAAACTTCTCAGCTTCCTTGACCATTCTAGAAACCTGCAGTTTCATTCACCAGAGTGTTGAGAGATACTTATGAGCCCTTACCACCTATTCTCTTATGACGTTAGCAAATAATGGAGATAGTCAGTTGGATTATAAACATCTCATCTAGCCATTATACAAAAGATATCATTCTTTCCGTCAACCAAGAGAGAGGTCAGCAAATTTACCTCATCACTAGGCAGTGTGCTAGCACCAGTAATGGTGATGTCTTGCTTCTTTCCAGTTCCCTTATCGATAGCCGTGACGGAGAGGATTCCATTAGCATCAATGTCGAATTTTACTTCGATTTGTGGAACTCCACGAGGAGCAGGTGGGATTCCATCAAGACGGAAGCTGCCTACAGATCTATTGTCCCTAACAAACTCTCGTTCTCCCTGAAGAACATTGATTTCAACACTGGTCTGACTGTCGGCAGCAGTCGAGAATACTTCAGATTTCGAAGTGGGTAATGTGGTGTTTCTAGGAATAATCTTGGTCATGACTCCACCAAGGGTTTCCAATCCCAAAGACAAGGGTGTGACGTCAAGAAGGACAATATCACTAACATCTCCAGCCAATACACCAGCCTGGGTTAAAGAAAATGATCGAAAAAAAAGTCAGCACAAATACGCTATAATAAGATACAGATAGATCAAGATAAGAAAACAACCTGAACAGCAGCACCAAGGGCAACAACCTCATCTGGATTCACGGTAACATTTGGGTCCTTACCCGTCAATTTTTTAACAAGTTCCTGGACAGCTGGAATACGGGTCGAACCACCAACAAGTATGACCTCATCTAGGTCACTGAAGGAAAGCTTTGCATCCTTCAACGCATTTTGAACAGGCGTTTTCAATCTACACACGGAAATAACAAAAGTAATTAGAAAATTGGAATATAATAAAATGTTTCAGCTACACCAAGATGGGCCATGAGGTCACCTGTCAAGCAAATCTGAGCACAACTCCTCAAACTTAGCCCGAGTGAGAGTCGTCTCTATATGTTTCGGACCATCTGCAGTGGCAGTAATGAAAGGCAAGCTGGCAAAAGAATGAAGAAATGTGAGCATTGGTTCATGAAAATGTTGCACAACTAAAGGTGGGAAACACTAGTATGCCTTATATTGGCCTGACTCAAAGATGAAAGTTCCATTTTAGCTTTCTCTGCTGACTCAGTCAACCGCTGAAGAGCTTGCTTGTCTTTCAAGAGATCTATCCCTTCATCCCTCTTGAAACTAGCAGATAGCCAATCAACAATTCTCTGTGTGAATCGAAAAGTACATGAGTTATTGAAGCAACCACAATCACGAAGTCAAATGAAAGAGCAGATTACAATGAAGAAAACATCACCACAAACAAAA
Organism: Pinguicula primuliflora; assembly: GCA_025802335.1. Classification (NCBI taxonomy): domain Eukaryota; kingdom Viridiplantae; phylum Streptophyta; class Magnoliopsida; order Lamiales; family Lentibulariaceae; genus Pinguicula; species Pinguicula primuliflora. The sequence goes on along the minus strand of JAOYMZ010000022.1, from coordinate 49,063 downwards.
TCAAAATCGGAACTCAGAAGTAACAAACGAACCTTGTCAAAATCATCCCCACCAAGATGGGTATCTCCCGAAGTAGAAAGCACCTCGAACACACCATCACCAACCTCGAGGACTAAAATACGATAACAAAAGAAAATGCATGAGTTGTAAGCACTACTACCATGAATGCAAAGATGAAAGAACAACAATTACAAAAAAGAAGTAGCTATTTGAGTAAATAAATAAGATAAAAATATTGCATAATGGTGAGGTCACTGTAAGGACACCGATGAAGGTAGAAATAAAATGACGTTCATACCAGAAACATCGAAGGTGCCACCTCCAAGGTCAAAAACCAGGATAGTTTCATTGCTTTTCTTTTCGAAACCATATGCTAGAGATGCAGCCGTGGGTTCATTTATTATCCGGAGAATTTCCAATCCAGCAATGCGACCGGCATCTTTAGTTGCAGTTCTCTGGGAATCATTGAAGTATGCCGGCACTGTAACTACAGCTTTAGTAACCTTGTCATTCAAAAATTTTGATGCATCAACCACAAGCTTCCTCAAAACCTATAGCATTGGCAACAAAAAAGCATAAGTTGCAGTAAATCTATGAATTGTATAACATCTGAAATTTAGCATAGAACAGAAACGGATCAAAGAAACAATTACGATTGAGAAGAAGAGAAAAAAATTAATGCAGTCAATTCAACGACACTTGTGCATGCAAACATGTTAATTTTATAAAAAGCATATCGGGAAATAATATTATGCAAAAGGAAACTATAGAAATTATGAGGCCTAAAAACTAACCAATTGTTCATCTTATCCACTTTAGAAATGACAACAGCAAGACTCTTTACAAGAAACGAATGAGAAAATATGTAAGGGTGTTGTTTATTGCTGAACACAGAACAGGCCGTAACGTTTCTGAATCATGATAAAGAAAATATGACACGTTATGCCGTCATGTGTCATTCAAATTTTGGTCACACTGTACTGTACAAGAGAATTCATGGAGCAAGCTTCTGAACACAATATGAAAGTATGCAAAAGCTCACTTTTGGCTGTTCCATCAAGTCCAGGTAAAATCAGATAGATAAAAAGAACATAGAGACAAGTTCAAACTAACAGAGAACAAACCCAGAATGAAAAGAAACAAATGGGTACCTGTGCTGATATTTCTTCAGCGGCAAACTGTTGTCCAAGCGCCGGGCAATCAAGTTTCACGTTTCCATTCTTATCCCTAATCACGTTGTACGAAACCTGCTTCGACTCATCATCAACCTCCGACATCTTTCTCCCAATAAACCTCTTGACTGAAAAGAAAGTATTCTCCGGGTTCACAACAGCTTGCCTCTTGGCAATCTGGCCCACCAACCTGTCTCCTACCTTAGTATAAGCCACAACAGACGGAGTCGTCCTCTGTCCCTCCGCATTTGTAACAATTGTAGGTTTCCCTCCCTCCATAGCCGCCACCGCCGAGTTAGTCGTCCCCAGGTCAATCCCAACCACCTTCTCCGCAACTACACGGAGCCCAAAACCATGACGCGAACCACCTCCATACCTCACCTTACTCTTCATCTTTAATTGAAACCCCACCGTATTATTACCAAGCCTGTTTCCAAAGAATAGAGACTTCGCCGGCGAGTTCCTGCTACCACCCCCTGATGAGAAATACGCCGTGGTTCCAAGTGCGTGAATTTGAGCCGTTGACGAAGCCATTTCTGAACAAATTCAACTGAATCAACAAGTCACTGGCGACGACAACGAGTAGCTAAGAGCGGAGAGAGGGAGAGGCTGGACGTGAACCCGAACCCTAGAATTTTTAGTGGCGACGGAGAGAAATATGAGCGTTTGAGGTGAGATTTTGATGAAGATGAAGGCGGAAATGAGAAGGATTTATTGGGCCTATGAAATCAAGAATAGGAAGGTTCCAGTGGACCAGAGGTCCAGAAGCATCTATTTATCTTGGCCTGCTTTGTGATGGCGAGAGAGGGTAAGATCCAGTCCATACTTATCCAAAAAAAAAAAGGTAAGATCCAATCCAGCCGTTGGATTTGAACATTTAATCTTGGCCAGATCAAATATATTGGGCCTATGTTTTGTAATTTGTATGGGCTGTTTTCAGTATAAGCCCGCTACCAATTTTCGTCTAGACTCTAGGCATTTTAATATATTTTGATTTAATGAGTATTTTTTAAATTTATTTGAAGTATTCTTAAGTTTATTTATCGGAGTAGTGCTATTTTTTAAGATTTAGAATTTGTAGTCCCTCTTATCCTGCGAATGAGTCCATACTTCACATCTTAAGAGACTGCTCCATGAGCAGGGACATATGGTTGTCGATCGGGACCCCTGTCCCTCAACCTTTTTTCAGCACTGTTTCGCTCCAGGAATGGATCATCAGCAACTTATCAGACTCTAAACTCTGTCAGGACTGGAGCGCCTTCTTTGCTACTGGGGAGCCAGAAACAACCTCATATTCCAGGGAATTCAGAGCTCCTCTGCTGGTTTAGTCAGCTCAATACATACTTATTTCAGGGAGGCAAAAAGTGTGCTAAATAATGAGAAGGCAAGGTGCATCCTTCAGCAACCTAGCATCCCGGGCGCTAATGAGATTACCTCAGCTCGGGTGTGCCTATCCGTGGATGGCGCTGTGTGTCAAAAGGATGGAAGGGTGGCGTGCGGGGGCTTTCTCCGTACCATGAACGGATCCTGGGCGCTGGGTTTTAACCTCTGAATTGGTTCCTGCACTGTTATATCAGCTGAGTCATGGGCTTTGTAATATGGCATAGCCTTGGCAGGGGTTCTATAGTTGAGAAACCTACTAATTCAATCGGACATTGCAAACACAATCTCCTTAATCGAGGGTAGGTTGGTGGACCTCCCGAACACAAGCCTGATCAGGAGCATTAAGAAAGTCCTAGCTGTATGTGCACCTCATACCATTGTACATATCAGCAGGACTCAGAACCAGCTGGCAGACCAGCTAGCTAAGGCCGGTCTCTCCCAAAATTCCAGGTGGCTTAATATATTTCGATTCGAACAGGGAACTCTAGAAGGAAGTCCTCCTATCTCTGCTATCAGTCTGGATGCTAATGCATTCCTGAATCTGGAGTCACCAAGACAGGATCTCCATGATCTCATTTCCAGATCGGTACTTCCAGCCGCATTTATAGGTCCTAGTGTCGTGTCCGTAGGCCTTGAAGCCGCCTCCGTGGTTAGGGGACCGTCCTCTGTGCTGTTTGAGCCCCCCTGAACATCTGTGTAGCAGCACTTTTTATGTTTATGTTGTTTTGGCTTTTAGAGCTTCCATTGTAAAAAAAAAATTGTAAGGTTTAGAATTTGGTGTTTATAGGGTTTAAATATATTTTATGATAAAGATTTCAATTTTTTCGCATATTAAATTTTGCTAATTAATTTCAAACACTAGATGATATAGAGGTATCGAAACAACATCAGGTTTGACCTAGACAGCGGACTTGAAGATCGGATCAAATAAAGGCAACTGTGTACTATTGGTGAAAGTGCGTGGGAAACTAACACCTCAATATGTAATGTGTGAGAACACTTTTATTAGAGATTTAGCTGAAACTACTAAAAATTGTAGAACGGTTTGCCATAAGGGCGAGACAATTTTGCAAGCTGCACATTTACCGGATGGAATAAAGATCTCTTCCGTACAAAAAAAACGCACAACTGTAATCACTTCTAGTAAGTTCCCTTAGTTAAACAGACGATTGTTCACCTGAACTTAATTCTCTCAGAACAAAGGTTCAGCTTCGAATCCCACTGAAAATAAATAATTCATTTGAGCCACGACCGCAGATTTCGACCCGAGATTTACCCAATTCATATTGAGGGATCGCTTTGCATAACCCCTTATGGGATTAATGGCCCAACTAGGACATGGATATCTAGGTTTCTGAAAACATGTATATCTGAAAAAAAAATTGGTGCTGCATAAATATGACAAGATGCCAAGATGTGCAACTTTGCAATGCAACTTGAATTCTTAGCCAAAAATAGTAACCAACTCTGCTGATAGTATGCCATGAGACTTGACCCCTGCTAGCAGGCTAGAGGATCAACCCAATTATGAACAAAAGGATTTGTTAGCTGTAAGGAGTCCATTATCTCTGAGAAAGCTCTGAGAAGCTTTGTTGCTCCTAAGCCTCCTTGAGGTCCTATTTCAGTAAGATTTAAACACAGAGGGAGCATATATAGCTAGCGGTTGACAGAACACCCCAATCACCTCAGATAGCGAGAGGAGGAAGCTAGGTAGCACAGGTGGGGGTGCGGATACGATACGTATCCGATACGAGTGCGAGGTTTGTTGAAAAATATAGGATACGGGTGCGGGACTATATATGTAAATATTAAAAAGATAATGACTAAAGTGTAAATATAAAAAAATTTATAGAAAGAAATATAAATACAATAATATAAGTAACATTACCAAAGCATAAAAATAACTAAATATTTATTGCTTTTACATTACCAAAACATAAAAATAACTCTTCATTGTTTCTTCTTCCAACTTCTTCATCTCTAAAATGTTATTATTTGTCACTTTCTTACAAACTGCAATCCCTTCCCAATAATTTTAAGCAAATGGGCTCTAACTCTTGTTTAACTACTTGTGTAATTATTTACACAATAGTTACAAGTCCATGCGCGATTGCCCTCCGAATTGTCTAACTTGTTTGAAATTGAAACATATTTCCATAAGGGATGATGTTCTTCATGTATACCCATCCTAGGCCTAGATGATCCAACAGAGGTGCTTCACGAATCCATTTTAATGAATCAAGCCGCTTATATACAAATATATTCAAAAGGGAAATGCAAATTTAGTTATTGCAATGTCATTGCAGAACTTGAACAAAAAAACATTTCAATGCCATTACAGAACTCGAAAATACAGATACGAAACAAAAAGTAGAGGGCTTCGGCTAACAAAAAACATTTCAAGATCTGAACAAAAAACCCACCTTGCAGAACTCGAAAAATCTGAACAAAAAACCCACCTTGCATATCAACCTACTAACCAAAGAACCACTTCAAATTCTTTGCCGATTAGAGACAGTTATCCAACATCAATTCCATGGACCATAAACTCATCAGCACGAAAAATCATGTTTTGGGTGGTAATGCTTCATGGGCTCTTTTCATAGAGGTTCTTACCACTGAAATTTCCTGCTCCTTCCAACTCCAACGTAGCGGGAAACTCATCAGCTTTACCTATCTCCCAACCTTCTTCCCTGGTCTTCCCATCCATTTTTCTTGGATACTGAGAGCCACGACAAAGCTTTGATATTGCAGTTGACCAGAATCAAGAATCTGGACTAAAACAGGCAAAGTGAAAAGAGGAAACCAACAAAATTATC
>JAOYMZ010000022.1:19282-36515 GCA_025802335.1 Pinguicula primuliflora | reverse complement strand
AGATTGTAGGTGAGGAAATGCATTCCTGAATCCTTACCCTGAATTTTTCAGAGAACCCTATTCTAGTCATCATTTGTGAAAGAAATTTCCAATCTATTGAGTCAACGGCCATTTGGAAGTCCACCATCAACATAACACACCTTAGTTTTTTCATTTTAGCCGTGTGAATGACCTCATTTGTAATGAGGACTCATTCTGCCATCGATTTTCCTTTAAGAAAGCCAGAATGTCTTTTTGATATAACTTGAGGTATCACCATCTTTAATCTTCCTACCAGAAGTTTTGCCAAGATCTTATAACCACTGTTGATTAGTGAGATTGGTCGGAATTCCTCATGCTTAACTGGTCTGTTCACTTTTGCAACTGGAGTGCTAAAAGAAGCATTGAGTCCTTTTGATGAATTATAGAGTTGATATGTTTGGAGTTGCCTTAACTCAACCCAAACTAGTTTTTTCAGATCCACCGCTTGGTCTATTAGAAGTATAGTGGACTGTTTAGCATCCAAGAAGTTTAATAACTGTTGCAGGTTTCTTATTTTTGCAGAGATGTCACCATTTACCTCATAATTCCACTACTTTATTGCCAGTCCGAGGTCTTTCATTTGTTTCTTTCAATATGTCCTTTGGACCCTAACACCGTCGTGCCACCCCTACGGCACCAGAGATCTCCCATTTGCTGGATAAGGCAAAGAGCGATTTTTTTCATGTAATTAGAATCCCTGGTCTTAACGCCGGAGATAGCCGCGCGCATCAACTCTCTCTATCAGGGGAACACCAGCGCCATAAACTCAAGCTTGCTAGTTGCAATGGATACCCCAGTGTTCCAGCACTTTGCTTATCAGCCACCCTGAGGGCTTTCTTCATTTGGCAGCAGTCTTTTTTTGCACTTCGCTTATCAGCCACCCTGAGGGCTTTCTTCATTTGGCAGTAGTCTTTTTTCCTTACTCTGTACTTGCCCTTTGGCTCTTTATATATATATATATATATACAGAAATCTTCGTGTGTACAATCTTCGCGTGTACAACTTTTCATAGCACCATCCGTTTTCGAAATTGGTCGCACAATTAGAAAGTTTATACATTGTAGATGAAATTGGTCCAATTTCGACGACGTTATCACCGTTTAATGGAGGTATCACATTTCCCCTTGGGTTAAGTAGTCCTAAATAGGGTTTTAGAAATTTCCGGCGACTTCATCGCCGGAAACCGGACCAAAGCATGGACATTTTCATCTACAATATATGGGCTTTCCAATTGTGCAACCAATGTCTGACAAAACGACGTCTACATGGATTATGTACAAATTATGTACATTTACATTATGTAAATGTATCACTACTCAAAGTATAAGGCATCCCAAATATGTATACATCCACACCCCTACTTATATCATATGGTAGCACATATAAATATTAGTGTGTGTGATATTCTCCTATTCATGAATGCGAGAGATCATGAGAGTACTGTGGATCCTAAAAATGATTATAGCATTTTTGATCCCAAGTTGCTCAGTTAGAGATGGGGCAAAAAAGCTTGCGTACACGGTCAATATTACTCATTTGATCGTATGTGCCAAGTGACGTGTACAAATTATTACAGTTGTTAAAACAGCAACTCATTAATAATTAAGAAGAAAAGATACAAAATTGAAAATCAACAGCTCACTCCCGACCCCCACCTCTTCATCATCGAACAAAACACACCTGACATATTATACCTACACACAACAACAGCCTGGGTATATAGAGACTGGACTGGAAAGCTTGGACCGGGGGTGGGTGGGGGATGGGGTGGGTATAGTTATGGATTGAAATCATGGAAGGTATGACCATGCTGAGGCAACTTATTACGGAATTGGAAGAGGTATTGGAACTCTACGGTTCTCCTCCTCCAGCCGTGACCCGAAATTACTCCGTACAGGCTCGACCTCGGCCGCGTCCGACATCGGGGCCGTCCCCCCTCAGGTACCTAAAATCAAATATGTGATTTTTTGTTCGGATGTTTTCAATTTATCGGTATAGATGTGATGTGTGTTGTGCTGATGTTGATGAATTGGGGGATTATGGTTTTATGTTTATTTTGATGTTTGCGTACATGGATAGAAAAGGGGTTTCGGGATGTTGATGATCCTGTGAAGTTTTTCCCTTTTTCTGATTTGCATTGTTGCCCAATCCCTCTTTTTGGATGAAAGATTGAATCTTGCGGACCTTTTTGGAAACTGTGAATATTGTAGCTTCTCCTAGAATTTTTAGGAAACAAGTTATTTTCACGCGCTTTTTATGTTACGAAAATGCATAAAACATCTTGCGCTTGCGCATACATACACCCATTCAACTTGATCACAATGGATATCCAGTTTTGAAGATATTGTTTCTGTTCGCCCGAAGGTTGGTTTTTTGCAGGAGCCCACCTGCTGATAAATTCTGTAATTTCTCTGTCCGGTCTGATAGGTAGCTCATGGATTACTAGGGCCTGTTCTTATCAATCAAGCATGAAAAAATTCGTTTTCCTTTGATGGTTTTGAGTACCGTGATAGCTTAGAAACACCTTCAAGCGATTGTCATTCACTTGGGAAATTTTGAGTCAACATCATTTCGATTTCATATGCTGCTCAACTCCACAGTCCCTTTATTGTTTTCCCCCCTGTTATGCATCCTCGATATGGTCGTGTTTAGACGTTTTTACTGCTTTACTGTCTGTTGTTCTTGGAATGTCTCTGATAAAGATGAATATGCTTACAAGTTGAGATATTATACTGAATCGGGCATAACACCTAGCCTTTAATCCATAAGCCAATTCCGTGGTTTTGTCAAGTGAAAGACTTGGATTTTGTTGGAAACGAGCTGCTCGACTCTGTTTCAGTGCCATCCTTACTTTTTCACGTTGGCATGTCCTACCTTCTCCATACAAAAATTTTTTAATCTGAAGTTATTTGCTGTATTTTTGTCAGATGGTATATTTTTGATCTTGAAGCTAGCTCTTTAGAAGATAGCTGCTACAATCTCAAAATGACTGCTGATAAATCTGAAAATTTGAAAAAGTTGGAACCCAGCAAAACTGGCACGAAGAAAGCTAGAAAAGAGCGCAGTCGTGGCAAAGCTACTGTTTCGGCAGATTCAACTGAAAACATGGATCTTAATATCTGGAAAGAATTTCCCGAAGACCTTTACGAAGCTGTAGTGGCAAGGCTTCCAATAACAACGTTTTTCCGCTTCAGGTCAGTTTGCCAGAGGTGGAACTTGTTGCTGACTTCTCAGAGTTTCTCCCAGGAGTGTGCTGAAATTAAGCAACCCCAGTCTTGGTTTTACACCATCACACACGAAAATGTCAATGTGGGATCAATGTATGATCCTTCCCTGAAGAGATGGTACCATCCAAACCCACCTGTTCTGCCAACAGTACTAAAATTTTTGCCTGTGGCATCAGCTGGTGGGCTCATATGCTTCCTCGATATTGGGCACCAAAATTTCTATGTTTGCAATCCTCTAACACGGTCCAGCAGGGAGTTACCCCCTCGGGCTGTCAAAGTCTGGTCTCGTGTGGCTGTTGGGATGACTCTAAATGGGAAATCTGCCATCTCAGGTTATAAAATCCTCTGTGTCAGTTGCGAGGGTGAATACCAAGTTTATGACTCCAAAACGAACTCTTGGTCTTCCCCCGGGAACATGCCCTCAACTATCGAGGTTCCCCTTGCACTCAATTTCAGGTCCCATTCGATTTGTGTCAATCAGACGCTATATTTCATGCGATCTGACCGCGACGAGGATGTCCTTTCGTACGACATGGAAACTGGGATCTGGAAACAGTTCCCCATCCCAGCCCCTCCACATTTAAGCGACCACACGCTGGCAGAATGTGGGGGGAAGATCATGCTGGTTGGACTGCTGACAAAGAATGCTGCTACCTGTGTATGCATATGGGAGCTGCAGAAGATGACTTTGTTGTGGAAGGAGGTTGACAGAATGCCAAACATATGGTGCTTGGAGTTTTACGGAAAGCACGTGCGGATGAGCTGCCTTGGTAACAAAGGTTTGCTCATGCTATCCCTCAGATCAGGACAGATGAATCGGTTAGTTACTTATGATTTGATGAGTAGGGAATGGGTTAAAGTTCCTGGATGTGTGCTGCCAAGAGGGAAGAGAAGACAATGTATTGCTTGTGGGATTGCTTTTCAGCCATGCGCGACGGCAGTCCCATAGAATCAATATTGGGTGGCCCTCGTGACCGTCTAGGAGCCCGTATAAGCAGCCTAAATAGTAGGGCAGACAGCCCAATGCAGCGCTGTTGCCTATTAACCCTGAACACCACAAATGCATCAACTGACCTCTATGCTATGATTTGCTCCTGTTCCACTCTCTGTAATTTGTAGGTACGAAAACTATCATCATATCATGTATTTCCCACGGTTTCCAACTTGTGACTGATTTGCTAAGGATAATATGCAAGCTTCAATAATGAAGGTACATTTTTCGGTTTAGGTGCAAATACATAATCTTTGAATGCATGATGAAGTTGAGATTTAGATTTAGCTACAAAAAGGGTTTTCTGCATTTCTCAACTCTTCTTACAATCATGAAGATACATTATGAAGATCTATCTGGAATACCATTAAATTCATGAATGACAAAGATGTAATGCAATTTCATGCCATCCCTCCGCTTGTTGCCGTCCTGATGATCTGGAATAGTGCTGAGGAAAGATTTGAAACACAATGAATATGTATGTTGTATCAATTGACATGAAAGGGCTGCAAATTACGTTAAGAAAACGAGTTGTATACTGAGAAGAAAGCCTCCTTACATGATCCGATGACAACAAAGACGAAGAAACCAACCACCAGAGGACCAACTGGGTAGTTGTTTCCTTTCTTTGTGCTGGTCTCAGGAATAGCACCACGCTTGGTGATGTTCTTCTCAAACCTCTCGACCTTCCTATCGGCAAGCCTCCTTGATGTTGTCTGAAAACAGTGATCAAAAATAAAAAATTAGGACAAGTAAAGGTGCAATTGAAAACGGTGGGTCACAAAAAGCTGATCACAGTAAATCTCCTGAATCGATTGTCCTAGTTTCAGATAATACAGCCTTTCGCCAAAGATTAAATCAATAAATTTAACATAAATTTTGCGCATACAGTTTCAATATAAGAGGGATCGAATCTAAGTGGAACGTTCGTTCATAAGCAATATGAAATCTTCAATTGATAGATCTGCAGAAAACATTTTCCAAATCTGGATCGATTTCAAAGCACATGAAAGAAGGAATTTCATACCGTTTGTCAATTCCAAAGAATGTTCATAATTATGCCTGGTCAGAATCCCAATTTTTAGACATATATCCACGATTAAAGAACAAGATTTTTTTTTTGGTAATTAATATGTATTTCATTGAAGAACAAGATTAAAAGGTAGCGATGAAACCAAAGTATCACAAATTACGATACTTCGACCACCCGCACGGGAATTGAACATATAATAACGAGAATCGTACCATAATTACGATCAGATCCGCTATCCGCTAAAGCTACCAATGATGCCGGAGAAAAAACAGGTTATTCAGCTCCGGCGATAAAAAACGATCTCCGATCCCTTTATTTTCTTTTTTATTGTTTTCTTCGTTGAGCCGCTGGAAATTTATACTGGGGAAAAAACAAGGAAGTATGTAGAAGAATCCCTGGCGCTCGTCACGACCCAAATCGTAATTGGGTCAAATTCGTAAGTCTCCACGTGGCGCCAACTGGTTGGACTAACAATGTAGGATTGGAAAGTCCACCTCGATTCCAAAACTCCGCCCGTGTTGTTGGCAACGCGTATATCGTGTGAGTATCTTCGCTTTAATGGTGGGTTAACGATTGTTTTGGATAAATCAACGAAAATATTATAGGCCAAAAACTCATAATCAAATTCACTTGACCGGAAATTTGGAAAACACATGCTTAGCAATTATAGGCCAAAAACTTAATTTATGTTTTGCGCGAGATGCTTTTAATTTTAATTATGCTTATAAGCATCTTTAAAAATAAAATGAGTATTTTGCGTAATACAAGTACTAGTGCTTGTACTTTTTTTTATAACATTTTTCTTATTAAAAATAAGCACTCATGAGATGTATTTTTTCCTTCTTAAAAATAAGATGACATTTTCGTAATAATATCGAAATAAAAATATATTTACTTACTAAATTAATCCTACTTATCAACCCTATTCGTCATTCACAAATACCTCCTCATTAATAAATAAAAATGTATGATTTTCCAAACAACATAATCATATCAGTAAAGAATATAAATGAAAGTAGGGCACTAGCAAAATTACGGAAAATAGGAATGTTCAAGATCGAAAACAGAAAAATTAGGTAGCACGACAAGGAAAATAGATAAATTCAGAATCAAGATCGTCAATAATCCACCAGAATCCAAGCTCTCCGAACTCGGTGTTCGATCCTGGCCAAAGTGGGGTTGTCCACCGAGCAAGTTTCCTTGGACGCACAATACTTTTCGCCACGCCACTAAAGTGTTTCTAAAATCTCTTAAGTTAAATTTCTGTTCAATTAAAATAGATAAGGTTATTTTAGTAAATTAATATTAAATTTGTTACCTATAATAAAAATAAAAACTTAAATGATTATTTTTAAATACTTGCGCAAAATACCACATGTTCTAGAAATAAGAAAAAATAGTAGAAGAAGTACTAGAACAAGTACTAGTGCTTCTGCGCAAAACAGGCCTTTAGTCTGGAGCGTCTTCCAGACGCCCCCACCATGGCAGGCCACTTTTGCCTTCACTATGGTTATATTTACGTCGGCTTATAAGTCACCTTATCAATCAATTCTGACTTATGAGTCAATTTGACAAAATAAATATATTACGTGAACGTTCACCTTCTGTATTATAAGATGATTGATTTGAAAAGACATTTTTAAAAAATAAGATGACTTATAAGTTATTCATTACAATTTTATCCTTAATTTTATACATTTACACATTTCTACCATAAATATATTATTTTTATTGTTCTAAACTTTATTATTAATATTTAAATTAATAAATATTCATTTAAGCAATAAATTAAAATTATTAAAGTTAAAAAAAATTTATTTAACAATAATTGTGATATAAAATATTATTAAAAATACAATAACAATATAAAATAATATATTTTATGTCATTTTGCGAAAATCAACCATTTTATCAAGTAAATTTACAAAACAAATCTAATCAAACCAATCATCTCATCAGTCACCTTATCAGTCTTCAATCACCTTATCATTCATCAATCACCTTATCAGTCAGATTTAATAAACAAAGCTTATATATGGAATTTGGAGAGCGTGCAGTGAGGTAAGTCACTACATAGTATGCAATGCCCATGTGACACCGCGGGATTGATGTGTCAGGTAGGCCGGTGTTTAACACTTTTGCACGGACCCGCTGACCGATCAATCTCACAGTACCACAAGAGCACTGTATAATATACAGTGACAGTCACTGTATGTATACTCCCCAATTCCCAATAAATGATAATACATGTTTCCGATAAGTTTCACTAATCTAATATGCTAATAGTTTCATTAATAATGATTACATGCTCAAGCTCTGGTTGCTTAATTCAAGACCGACCCTTGTCATCGAAGTTAGACATTAGTAAACTTTCGATTTTCTATTTATAAACTTTCTATTGGAGTGACAAGAGTAGCCAAAATTTAACGGCTAAATACATAATTAACACATAAGAGCTGATAGCATGGACGGCGATAACAATTTCATTACCATCTATAAGACTACCCGTAGAATCCCTGTAGGACACCAGCTATTTAAAACATTTTCCCCTCGCACTTTATTGTCAATAAAGGAAATTAGCCCTTATGGAAAACATACAATGAGTAGTATGTCCACAAATCAGATAGATAAATAAGGAAGGAATGTCTGTATCCAAGTGCAAAGTGTGTTACATATGTATAAATAAGGATTCAACTAAATACCTGTTAAAGGAAGGAGAATGAGCTTCTGCCTTCCATACAACTCAGAAAGACTGCAGTTCCAGGACTCTGGTTGAGCGAAGTTAAAATACCGATTAGGCGTAAGTGAGTTTAACTGCCCATATCTGATGTCAAACTTCTCCTGGATCCTGTTGCATCGCTGTATCTTGGCCGGGCAACTCTAGTTTCTTTCAATTTCATGCTTGAAATGAAATTTGATGCGGGAAACGTTACCTTAATGTTGTGGAGATTTGATTACATAGCCGTAGGAGAAAATGAGCTTCACGGCTTCTCATTCAGCCATGGTTTGGTTATTATCCATCGGCTTGACTTTGATCTGCACTTTACCAATGAGAGGCTCCTTGTCTGGACTCAGGAAATTCCTTCCACCCTGCCACTGATGGTAATTTCTTCACCGCCGACTTCTTTCACTGACTCTGTATCCTTGTTGTCCAAAATGTCAATCCATTCAACTTCAACTTTTGCTGATGCTGCCTCAAGGGCTTCTGATGTAATACTGGCTGCAGCTGCTGGATCCAGTGACTCTGTATCGTCAGTCTCCATAAAGTCAATCCCTTCAACTTCAACTTTTGCTGATGCTGCTTCAAGAATTTCTGATGGAATGGCTGCAGGATCCAGCTCCCAGCAACCGTTGAGCAGCGTCGATCCTTGTTGGCTAGATAATAAATGAGAGGGTACCAGATGAGAAAATCGAGTTATTTCTTCCTTGGGGATTCTTCGTATCCGGCTCGGGTCAAAATGCTGATGGAAGACAGTTTTGAAGCCATCAACTTTAACCAGGGGAATGACAATCACTCCGAGCTCCTCATCATGATCTGCAAGTACTTCAACCATATCATATTTGTATATTACTTCACGTTCAGTTAATTCATTCCACTCGGGTGACCAATTTCTATACAACGCCCATACTTCGCCCATCCGAGGAAATATTAGAATGGCATTGGACCTGAGCTCCTTCCGTCTGACCATGTGTGAGAAACAGTCGGCTGAGTTATAAATTTCTTGTTTGCCCATTCGGAACTCCCCGCATGTTTTTGAAAACCCATTTGTATACCAACTTACATGGCAGAAACTGCTGTGAGTTACAGAACTTAGCCAACTCATCCTCACTTTGAAAGGATCAAGGGATATCACACTGTGAATCACGGCATAATGGCGAGGCATCCCATCATCGTCATCATACACAGCCCACACTTGGTTATTGCCAAAAGATTCTAATTTCCTGTCCTTACCAAAATCATAAAAGTCGGAATCAATGACATCTACTGAAATCTGCTCAACCATTTCTCTCTCAGGACAAGGTTTTGAAACGTCACGATTAAGTTCATGCAGAGGGCATTGATTCTCTCTGTCCAATGACTCAACAATACCATTCTGATTGATACTAGAAACATCTGCAGTGCTACTACTATCGTCAATGATTGTAGAACTATTCTCTTTGGTACTTACATGAACCTCCTCAGCAGCTACATTTGTCGTCATGGCACATGATGTGGACTTATTAAGCTTCTCACGTATTTCTGCACAAGCCTTCTCCACAAGCAACTGCTTAACATCAACACGGCACACTGAATCTTGTTCACGAAAAGAAAAACTTGCTCGGCCATCAGTTTCACATTCACGGGGGTTCATTGTCTCACCGTTCGTGCTACAGTCTTCAGCACCTTTGGATCTCTTGGCAGCGTTCAAATGACTGGAGGACTCTGGATGCATCCGCCTTTTGGAGGCAAGATTTTTCCGCAGCAATGCCTCTTCTTTTCTCGCAGCAGCCTGTAACTTCTGCCTTTCCTGTTTGACTTTCTGAAAAGCTTGCTGAACCATGTTTGCAGCATGAGCAGCAGCTTGCCCACTAGGTGAATCAGAGAAAGGAACCCAGTGGAAATCATTTTGGTTGGACTTATTAGTACGATTGGAACCAGAACTCCCAAGATGACTGGATGAGATTCTCACTCCATCAGATCCTGATTGCCTCGTTTTATCCCATTGCTGACTATTTCCATTCGAAACTACTTTTGTTGAACCCTTGGGAGGATTGATTTCAACTGCAAAATAAGCTTCGTGGCAATTAGGGCAGAGAAGGTTATGGTTGCAATACACTCTGAGATATTCATATTGCACCTTACAACGGTGACAGACAGTCCAGAACGTTTCATTTTCTTTCCTACGGTACGGGTATGAAGCTGCTGAGGGTTTCTTCTTACTGGCATTGGTCTTGGGAACCCTCATTTGTGAAGCTGCAGTATTACCAAAATCATGAAATCCACCTTGCTTTGTCGGTTCACTAATTCCATTCTTAGGTTTATTTTTCTGTTGGAACCTTCGATCACAATATTTGTCATATGCTGTTCTCTTGGACTTGTCTGACAGCATACGCCATGCTTGAGAGACAAGATGAAATGCTCCTTCAGACCCTATAGACCTGTTTTTATCAGGATGAAGAACAAGAGCAAGTTTTCGATACTGTTTCCTTATTGTTTCATCATCAGCGAGAGGAGTCACACCCAAAACACCATACCAGTTTGATTCTCCTGGTATTATCTCATCTTGAGCAGAAAGATAAACCTCAAGAGTCATCAGCATCTGAGAGATGCCCTCTAGTCCAGGATATAAATTTTTAGCCTTGAGTGCAAACATTTTCGCCCCCTTGAAGTCTTTAGCCGTGAACTTCTTTTCTGCAATTTCTTTTGCTCTCAAAGCTTCATCTCTGTTACACTCCATTTGCCGTCTGCTTCGTACTAAACAATATCCTTCTATCAACCACCAACCACATAAGTTCAATATCAACAAACTTGTTTCAGAGAACTGAATTACAGAAAAAGAACAATCCAGCTCTGAACGTATTAACCATCAAACTGATGTACGGAAAGAGCTCAAAACTCTAAGATAACCAGAGGCGCGAAGATAACTGAATTCTTACAATACTATAAGTTCCAAGTAACATGAAAATGTAAGCAAAAAGAAACTCACATCTGAAACATAAAATATCACATCGGCTGAACAAGTGAGCATCATTAAATGAACAAAAAATGAGTAAGTTAATCGCAAGCAACCTACCAACCATATCAAGAGCAATAACTCAAAAATCCGATCTAAAATGCTCCAATAACAGAATCGATCGATAGCTAAATCCACATTTACGATATTTTAAAGACAGAATCCTAACGCCAATGATCAGCTCCCAAACAAAATTACAGAATACCAACAGTTAAAAGAGTAGAGCGAGGGTTACCTCGTACGAGAGAAACACCGACTATCTAAATTCAAGAGCTGAGTTCCATTACTACGGATTACAGCAAGAGCCGATTATTTCGAACTATGCTCCCTAAGAATCCCCCTACAAATCGGATTTGTAAGAGGGAAATTAATCGTTCGCGCAATGCCGTTTTAATTTCTTTCCCCTTTTTTCTCTGTAAAATTGAATGGAGCCCCAAAAACTTCAGAACAAAAGAAAAAGGTACAATCCAGACATTTGTAGTCCAAGTAGGAACTATATTTAACCTTGGTTAGATTCTGAAACATGGAAAGTTAACTGCAGTCAACTTTCACTATTAATAATAATTTAAAAACAATATTTATTAAATATAACATTGACCTCTTTATTGCAAATTTCGTCTACACCACACGTAATTTTTTTGGGTAGTTAAGTATTTTATTAAACTCAAAAAAATTTGTAATGTACAAAATTCTTATTTTGGGAACATTCGCGCACGTTAAGCGACTACACTAACAATTACTCATTCATTTTATTATTTTCTCGATCTCTTAGTTCCATTTGGACCAATGTATCGAGATGTTGCTCTTACATTTCGACCCCGAGTACTCTCGCAAGTTTTTTTTATATAAGAAAATGGATTCTATTGCATTAGTTAAAGAGTTACAAGCCTATTTACAAAGTGCTTCGGCTATGCACTGCATCAACAAACCTAATGCATTGCTACACTACTAAAGATTAATTTTCACGGCAGCTTAAATGCGTACAGTAATCCACAAGTGAGTCTAGGGTGGAGCAACTAATCTGAGATAGTGTCTGTCTGGGCCTTTTGCCCGTGTGCCTCTACCCAATACCATGTAGACAGTTTGATTGTTTCTTCGACGTTGATCATACCTTCATTGTCGAATCTGACTCCATTCATTTCCTTCCATATATACCACAATGTAGCCTGTCAGATTGCCTTCCAAATATCAGTACCAGCCCCACCTTTTAGCAGCTCCATATGCTATTTTAGGTGATTGCACAGGTCTTCCTCCAGTGGCATTTTCGTGCCAAACCATGTGTATACTGCCTCCCAGATTTCTTTAGCATGGTCACACTGGAAGAATAGGTGGGAGATGGATTCGTCTTGTTGAGCACACCATATGCATCTCTTTTCTACTGCTGGGGAGTGAATTCCTCTTTTGGCTAGGTTGTCAACCGTCTGAATTCTTCCATGGAGGAATCTCCAAGTAAACGTCTGAATCCTTTTGGGAGCTATCTTACCCCATGCCACTGATAGCTCTGGATTCCTAGAATTTTGTGGGCTGTAACTGCTTCTGTATGAGTTGTACGTTTTGGAAGTCTGGAACATGCCAGAATTAGAAACAGTCTAGACTAGTCTGTTATTCTGCTCATTGTTCAGCTTGTAGTATGCAAGGGTCTGTCTGAGCTGTTGGACTCTGTCTTCCTCCCACTGTCTTAATGGTCTTCTGAACGAGAGGATCCAGTGTGTTCCCTATTCTGTTTCTTCATAGAGGTCTGCTACCAGCACTGTCTTTGATGTAGATAGGTCGTATAGGTCTGGATAATTCACAGAAAGAGACCCTTCACCTGTCCAGTTAGTGTTCTAAAACTATGTTGATCTGCCTGAAGCTATTTGCCATGCTTCTTTGTCCGTGTACCAGCTACTGGTGCTGACGATTTCCCAGATGTCCCTCCAAAGCTTTGACATATTATCCTGGAGAGATATGAGTCCTATGTCGATCATGTGGTCTTCTTCTTTGAAGTATTTCCCTGCTATAACTCTGCTCCAGAGGCTATTTGGTTCATGTCTCTATCTCCAAATCCACTTCGCCAATAATGTTGCATTCATCGCTTCTAGGTCCTTGAGTCCCATTCCACCCTTAGCTTTCTCCATACACATTGTTTCCCACTTAATCCAGTGTATTGGATGTCTGTGTGTGTCTAATTTATTCCAGATGAAGCCACTGATAATCTGCACCATTTTCTTGAGCACCTGTTTTGGAACTCGAAACACGGACAAATAGTATATGGTTAGACTAATAAGAATAGATTTTGAGAGAGTGATACGACCTTCCAGGGAGAGAATTTTTTGTTCCCATCTGTTGAGCTTCTTTTGCATCGCCTCCAGTAAACTTCTCCACATCTTTTGCATTCTCGGATTACCTCCTATAGGTAGACTCAGGTATTGAAATGGGAGGTCTCCTTGGCTACACCTCAACAACTTTGCATATCTAGTTAAGTCTGTGTCCCTTACAATGATTTCATATAGCTGACTCTTCCCGTAGTTTATTGCTAAACCACTCATCAACTGGAATACCTGGAGGATTCGTCTTCCTGCAGTCGCTGAGTCTTCGCCACCTTCTAATATCAGTAGAGTGTCGTTTACCTACTGCAGATGTGTGATCTATAGTGCACCGATTGTAACTCCCTTGATAATCCTACTATCTTCTGCCTTCTGTTGTAACATGTGCAACCCCTCCATAACTAACAGAAATAGGAGAGGACTGGGTGAATCACCCTGGTGCAGACCTCTGTTAAGTTTGAATGATCTTGTGTTGCTGCCATTTATTCGAACGGAAGCATAAGCACTGGAAGTAACTTCCTGCATCCAACTGATCCATGTTTTGCAGAATTCCATTGTCCTTAACATCTCATATAAGAAGGACTATTCCACAGAGTCAAATGCCCTCTAAAAATCGACTTTGAAGAATAGCAGAGGTTTGTGATTCCGTTTGTAGCTATGAATAAGTACATTCGCGATCAGTACACCATCAAGTATCTGAGTTCCTGTAGGAATCCAGGCTCGTTGCATGAGATCAGCTTCCCCATAACTCTACTCATCCTTGCTGCTAACAGATTGGACAAAATTTTGTATGCACTACCAATCAAGGATATTGGCCTTGATTGTGGGCTTTCAATTTTTGGAGCTAAAGTGATGATTGTGGCTGCTAATTCTTTTGATATCTTCCCTTCTCGTTGGAACTCCCTAAGGAAGTCAATGAACTAAATCTTTATGGTCACCCAATTCTTCTGAATGAAGAAGCTAAAACCATCTACTCCTAGACTTTTTGAAGGTTCACAACTCCACACTGCACTTCTGATCTCATCTTCTGTAAATGGTTCTGTCACCGTTCTGTTTTCCTCATCTGTGAGTTTCTGTGGCGCTGGTAAGCTTAGTGAAGGTCTTGCTCGCTTATCTAAAGCAAACTGCCCTGAGAAGTATAGCATTATAGCTTCCTTAACTTCCTGTAGTCCATCCAACCAAGTTCCATCCACCATTAAACCTCTGATGTTGTTCCTAGACCTATCTGATTTCACCTTGGCATGAAAATAACCTGTATTGCCATCCTCCTCTCTCATCCATTTAGCACGGGATTTTTGGAATAACAACTTATCATTAGCCCTTTTGTCATTCCTCAAATCTAAGATAGTGTTTCTTCTTTATGCAGGGTCTTCCGTGGTTAGAGTTCTATTTTTTGCCAGCATGTCCCAACGTATGACTTCCTCCAGTTTTCTATCCATGTTATTTTGTATCATCCCATAACTTTCTTTCTTCCATGTCTTGATGCCATCCTTCAAGAGTCTGAGTTTTTGGTGCAACACAAATTCTTTTCTACCTTTAATTCTCCTTGTCTGCCATTCATTTTTTTCTAAAGGAGCAAAATCCTTGTGATCTTCCCACTTATTCAAAGAGTTGAAAGCCTTCGGTCCCCAGTTTATGTTTTCACTCTTGAGTAGTATAGGGTAGTGGTCTGATATATCTCTGGGAAGCCCATGTTGGAATAGATTCGGCCACTTGCTCATCCATTCTGCTGATAGCAGGAATCTATCCAATCTACTGCAATAGGAACCTCTTGCATTGTAGTAGGTATACCTCCTTCTCTGTAAGGGAAGATCCACTAGTGATCCATCTGATATAAACTTGTTGAACTCCATAATGTCTGTAACCGATGGAGAAGCCAAGATGATCCTCTCCTCCACATTTCGAATAGTATTAAAGTCACATACCATACAAAAGTGTTGTGCCTGTAGAGCAGGGAGTGCCGCCAGCAATTTAATTCTCAGCAATCTCTTTTCTGCTATCAAATGAGCTGAATATATGTTGAAGATCACCACATGCGTCCTTTCTGTCCCCCAGTAACCACTGACTGCCAGATATCCTTTTGCAGTGTTGGAGTCTACTAGCGTGAAAGTGTGCTTGCTCCAGACACTCAAGATCCCACCCGAATTTTCAACTGCTTCCTTTTGCTTCCATTTGAAGTTATCATCTAGCCATAGACTTTTTATTTTCCTTCTGGTGAGTTCCTCTGACTTTGTTTCTTGCAGACATAAGAATTCCACTTTGTGTTTCTTAACTAAATTTTGTATTGCTGATCTTTTACTTCTCGGTCCTAGACCACACACGTTTAAAGACAGAATATGCATTAAACTGAAACCTGTTTCACTGGCTCTGACTGGTTTTCAAAACTTTTCAATGCCTGCAGACCAATTTCTACTAACCCTTCTATGAGCAGCCCCTCTGCCGTTGGAGCTGTCACTTCCAATTCCTTGGCTAACTCCCAAGTTTTCTATGCATCCTGATAGGTGAAGTTGCCTCTACTGCGTTTCATCTGCTTCTGATGTAGCAATCTCCAAGTGTGTGCTTAATTGGTTTTGCTTACTCAGCGATTTCTGAATTCTATCTGTGTGTATTGTCAATCTGTCGTTCTGCATTAGGTCGACCGGATATATCCCTTTGTTTATACGATCCAAGGTTCTTGGAGTCTGATTGAGTAAGTACTGGATATCAAAAGGGTCTTGACTAAGGGAGGGTGTTCGAGGAAAATCAAACATGATCGACAGCATCCGGCAAATTATTCTCCTTTGCGTTCCTGTAAGGTACGAGAAATTTCTAAATGTGATTAAATTTTAAATATATATTACTTGGATTAAACACGGACATTAGATTAATTGGGCCGGATGTAAAACTATGGATTAAGGTCATTTAAGCTACGAAACTTGATTTAGGGCCAATTAATTGGTTTGGGCCAGACTTTGAAGTCCATGGCCATGCTTCAATTGGACCCGTTTGGCTATTGAAATCGAGCCTCTGCTCGTGTGACTGGAGGGGTTGCAGCAATCTTCTTCCTCGTGCGGAAGAGGGGCTAAATGGGAATAAAATCGAGTATAAAAGGGGCTTTGGTGGTGTGTCTAGGGTTGAAGGGAGGCATGACTGCGGAAAGAAGAGAGGAAAACTGAAGCAGAGTAATCGGTCAGTGGCGATCGGGCGTCCGTCACTGTGGCGAGGGAGAGGTGTTGTCGGTGCTGCACACTGCACTTGTTGCTGTATGTATCTCCAGTGATAGACGAAAAACAAGGCGATTCGTCGCTTTCGGACCTAACCTCAAAATAGTGAGGTTATTGTTGTGATACGGGTTGAGGGCCTTCCTTTGATTGCTTGAGTTCATGTATCATTTCTGTGGATTTATCTGCGTTTCCATTCATGTTTTGTTTCCCGATCATGACCCTATGTGGATATGTGATTGGTACTGTTCTAGGTTGTTAACGTTGTGCAGCAAAATGGTGAATCTTGTTTTTCCCCTTCCCCCAAAGCTCGCGTCTGTTTATTAGATTGTGTATGTAGATTGTCCTTTGAATGATGTTCTGGTTAACTTAGGTTTGCTAAGTGTTGGTTCTGCGGGTGCGATTGTGTTACAATTCATATGGTTTAAATCTAAAATGGCTGTTATGTTTCTGTTGGATGGATTTCAGTACGAGTCTGAAGTAATGCGATAGTTATTGTATTTCAAATTTGTAAACTTATTTTTCAAACCTATAACTCGTTTTGAGCAGAGATCCCTACTTTCGTTGAGTAGAAACTGGTTTTTATGCATTTACATGGAGGCATGATTTAAGAATTTGCTAATGAAGGGATTTCTTCATTTACAGCTCAAGTAGACAGAGTTATGAGTTTTGTTCGATTACAGGAGATCTGATTTTATTTGTACTGATGATATTTGTTGTTGAAAAGAAATGATTCCATTG
>JAOYMZ010000022.1:0-11062 GCA_025802335.1 Pinguicula primuliflora | reverse complement strand
GAAGTGTAAATCTCATAAGAAAATGCATGACTCATCTCTCGATTGTAATGATAGTTCCATAAATCAGCTAGAACTCGCCTTCAACAAATCAACTAGCTTAAAATGCACCTATTTCTCGCTGGGCCCGTCGTTGATCTCTGTATCTTACTTTCTGAATACGTTTTCGGACCCATCGTTGAGCCGGAAAAGGGTGAAGAAATGAAAACGCGAAACCAAAAAAAATGCAAGTTTTCGATTTTCCGGTCACCGTGTTTTCGTACGGTCGTAGATGAGTTTGGCAGGAGTATGGTTAAGTTAGTTATTGTTTAGTAGTAACCGTTTAGTCGTAAACTGAAATATATTCGATTTTTAATTTATTTTTAAAGATATAAATTCCATTTTCAATTTTTTTATTTAAAAGAATAATTTTCAAAAATAGATTTATATTTGCGACGGGCCCCACCTCATAAATAAAGACGTAAATCTTGATTATAGACTGAACCCCAATTTTAAGATTCTGTTGCACATTATTAATAGATAAATAATATAGATTTATTGTGAGGACATTTTCGACCTTCCGTTAATGTCATCCTCTCGGCTTCCGGCCTCCAACTCTCAACTCTCTAAGTCTCAACTGCTCTGCTGACGCACAGAAATTCGAATGGCGACGGCGTTTCAACTGTCGTTTTCTTCCACCTTTCTCCCTACTCCTCCATCGAAAGTTTCCAAAGCCGCCGCCTCTAGAACTCTCCGGAGGTTCTTTGTAAACTGTGCAACCACATATCCATCGTCTTCAGTTGCGCACAATAAAAAGCACTGGAAAAGGGGGGAATACCCTGGTTTGATTGAGAGCTCACCAGAATTCTTAAGCAATAATAAGAGGAGAACTCCGATTAAGAATATCAAGAAGAAGATTGACAAGAAGAACGATGCAAAAGCTTGGGTTAATACCGTCACAGAAGCTCTTGCTGATGCCATTGATAAAAAGCAGTGGTCCCGCGCGCTTGAGGTTTCTTTTATGTTTTTCGAAATGCATACAATGTAGTGCATTGCATCTCTTATTGGATCTTTTTCTCAGCTTGTTTTGGTGTTGAATTGTACGCGACGGGTTTTATATATTGATTTTTTTTGTGTGTGGGTGTGTTGCCTGATAGATTGGTAAACCTATCTCTGAAATTTTAGGTATTTGAGATGCTGAAGTCTCAACCTTTTTACCAACCGAAAGAAGGTACATACATGAAACTCCTTGTTCTTCTTGGAAGAAGCGGGCAACCTGGACAAGCCTGCCAACTATTCGATGAAATGCTTCAAGAGGGATTGGAGCCAAATTCCCAACTGTATACCGCTTTGCTTGCTGCATGTTGCAGGAGCAATTTGGTGGACAAAGCTTTTACAGTTCTTGAACAAATGAAATCGAATCCTCTATGCCAGCCCGATGTCTATACCTACAGTATCCTCATCAAGGCATGTGCAGATGCTTGTCGTTTTGAGCTCGTGGAATCACTCTACGAAGAGATGGCTGAAAGATTAATTACCCCTAATACAGTTACCCACAATACGGTGCTGAGTGGTTATGGTAAAGCCGGGAAATATGAAGAGATGGAGAAGCTCCTTGTCAAGATGCTTGAGAGCGATACGAGCTCACCTGATGTTTGGACTATGAATACGATCATCAGCTTGTTTGGAAACAAAGGAGAGATAGAAATGATGGAAAGATGGTACGAAAAGTTCCGCAACTTTGGGATTGAGCCAGAAACACGCACTTTTAACATTCTAATAGGTGCTTACGGGAAGAAAAAGATGTATGAGAAGATGTCGTCTGTGATGGAGTACATGCGTAAGCTTTCATTTCCCTGGACAACCTCAACTTACAACAATGTGATTGAGGCTTTTGCGGATGCTGGCGATGCGAAGCACATGGAATATACATTTGATCAAATGCGTGCTGAAGGTATGAAGTCAGACACCAAGACCTTCTGTTGTCTCATCAGGGGTTATGCCAATGCAGGACTCTTTCATAAAGTGATCAGCAGTGTCCAGTGGGCCGGTAAACAAGAAGTTCCTGAAAATACATCATTTTTCAATGCTGTCCTACATGCTTGTGCCAAAGCAGATGATTTAATGGAGATGGATAGAGTTTTCAAAAGGATGAAAGATAAACTATGCCACCCAGATTCCACTACTTACTCTATAATGATTGATGCATATAAAAAGCAGGGTATGAGTGACAAGGTCTATGATCTGGAGCAAGAAATGAAGGTCAAGAATGCTGAGGTTCCCCCAGTGTCCTTTGATTCTGATACAGAATCCATTCCAGATTCTAATGAAGCTCTTCTGTTCGGATGAGAGTCGTCCATCCAAGTAAATTACGGAATATATCTTAATGCCTAATTGATTCACTTTCAATCAGCAACTCCACCAGCGAAAAGCCTATCTAAATCAGCAATCTCAAGATCTGATGAATCGGCTTGAGTCCTTCCCTTGGCCCTGTAACCAATGCAGCTACATACATTGACATGAGGACACACAATTAGTGGGCTTCTATGGATTTTCCTCTTGTGAGTGACAGCAGTTTTGAGAGCTAGAAATTTGATGAACTCTCACGTTGTGATACAAGGTACGAGTTGGATCCTGAAAGGGTGGTTGGCATAGTCTGGCTGGAGATTCGGTTGATGCATTCCAATATTTTCTGCGTTTGTTCAGGGCAGCAGCTGAGCCTGAGCTTCAACAAGTTAATGTAAAAGATTCTGCATGTAGAAGAAGAAAAACAATGGTCAATGTACCATATCTAATCTCTGGAAAATTATGATTTTTCACTCTTGTTTTTGTATTTAGAATTGTTGGTTTCATCTGCAAATGACTTCACAGGGACAAATGAACTGAGGATTCTTCAGTGAACTACGCATATGTCATCGATACACTTGAGATTTGCTCAATCCATAGACAAGAGTTCTGCTTCACTCCAGTTCAAAAGAGAATTAAACCAGAATGTTGGGGTGAGACAGGGAGACCATCGCCCTTCCTCTTTCTTTTGGTAGTTGAGGCAATGATAACTCAGGCTGTTTCACTCAAACTTGTAGATCCTCTACTAGTAGGACAAAATGAAATAGCCCTAAGTCAGTCATCTTTGTGCAGATAACACTGTTCTATTTGCAAAAGTATTATGGAAGAACATTACTTGCCTGAAAGCCTTGCTTAGAAATTTTGAAATGATATCCGGTCTGAAAATCAATTTTGAAAAATCCAAACTCATTGGAGTGAATGTAGACTCCCAGAATTCAGAAGCTGTGGCTACATATCTGAACTGCAAGACAACCTCCTAGGCATGCCTGTGGTTTATTGAAAGGTTCAGGAACAGACTAGAGAAGCGGGGAGAACAAGGACATTCATGAATTTTGATCATAATATGGCGGTGTGTTGATTACAAGGACAGGTAATAGTGTGATCTAATGTGTACTAAGGCACTCAATAAATTTCATTTTCATTGCTTTTGGTGCTGAAACTCTAGAATGCTGTTAAAGATGGAAGACAGAACTAGATGGTTGGATTGGATGCATATATTTTCTGGCTAAATCCCATGATGGAGGTTATGAGGTGTTTTTATCCAGCCAAACTTAAAGAAAAGCCTGTTTTGTTATGACCCTAAACCCATTCTGTTCATATTTCACTCTTATACCAATGCGATGGAATGCTAGTTTGAATAGATATATTGAGTTTTATGCGTTGACAATTATTATGTATTTGAAATATTGAAGATGAGTCTTTTATCAACTCTAGGATAATTTCTTTTAGGTGCTGCCATACATGATATATGTTGAGCGTTCATGGAGCGTCTGGCACTGTTAATATCAACACAAGGGAGAAGCATTAGTCAGCTGGGACTGAGTTTTGAAGAAAGAAACGTTCATCTAGCTTGAAGTCCACCAGTTAGTTTCTCTTGATGGAGGACTTGAGGAGGATTATAACGGAGGTAACGCGTTAACGAGTGTTTTATCATGATTTTTGCAGCCTCGGTTTCAATCCATATCTCCTGTTCTTGTGCATATTCTTTACATCCAAACCAGCATATGCCGCTTTTGGAGAACATATGTATAAACTTCTTCTGTTGCTGGATAGTAGATAGTATGTACGTCACTACATAGTGTGCAGCATATACCCTAAACCCGTATTTTTCGCTCTTTTTCCTTCCTTTTAGAGCGAAAATCATAAGGAACCACTTTTCACACACAATCTTATACATAGAATTAGAGAATCATTGCTTGATGTTAAATTTACCGATGGCGTTTGATTTAAAAGTAAAACAATATACTTTCACCAAATATTACATGCCTTCTGTATTGATAAAAACAAACATAACTGGGGGAGTTCTAATCCCCTCATAGATTGAACTCTATGAGAGATCAGACCTCACCATTTGGAGGGGAAACAATTTTGGGATAACAATAGCCAATGGGGGTGGGTAAATCATAATCGTATCAGATCACATCAGAAAAAACACAGAAATCAGAAAAAATTAGCCAAACAGTGGCCCTATATCAGCAATTGATAGGAGGTACAGCTCCAGCTAACCTTTTCCAGTTTCAAGGTAAAATTTAAGCCTGGTCCTTCTCCCATTTCAGAGGCTTGACCACTTCCCATGTGAAATCGGGATCATCTCTGCCGAAATGCCCATATGCAGCTGTCTTCAAGAACCTTCCACCTGTACCCCTCTTAAGATCAAGGTGGATGGAAATCATACCAGGCCTGAAATCAAAGTTCTCCTTCACAAGCTGAAGAATTTCCTTATCTGGGATCTTTCCAGTCTTATATGTGTCCACAAAGACTGACAGAGGCTCCGGCACGCCGATAGCATAGGAGACCTGCACAATGCACCTCCTAGCCAATCCTGCAGCAACAATGCTCTTTGCAGCCTGCCTCACAATATAGGCACCGCTCCTATCCACCTTGGTAGGGTCCTTCCCAGAGAATGCACCACCTCCGTGAGCTCCCCATCCGCCATAAGTGTCGATGATGATCTTGCGGCCGGTAAGGCCAGCATCGCCGTGAGGGCCACCAATGACAAACCGGCCTGAAGGGTTGAGGTGGAATATGGTTTTCTCATCAAGGTACTTCTCGGGGATGACAGGTTTGATGACATGCTCCTTCAGATCAGCCGCGATTTCATCGTTGGTCACGGTCTCATCATGCTGTGTTGAGATCAGAACCGTGTGAACTCGAACGGGAACCATGGCACCATTGTCATTGTAGTACTCAATTGTGACTTGGGTTTTTCCATCAGGCCTCAACCAGGGGCAAGTTCCATTCTTGCGAACCTCGGTCAAGCGCGCACCAAGTTTCGTAGCAAGTACATGGGTGAGGGGCATCAATTCAGGTGTCTCATCAGTGGCATACCCAAACATATGTCCTTGATCACCAGCACCAATCTCCTCAGGCTTCTTGGTGAGATGGCCATGGACACCCTGTGCAATGTCTGGGCTCTGCTGCTCAATATTAACAAGAACCTTGCAGTTATCAGCATCCAAGCCAACATCATCAGATACAAATCCAATAGCACGGCAAGTGTCGCGAACAATCTTCTCATAGTCTACATTGGCCTTGGTGGTGATTTCACCAAAAACCATGACCATATTAGTCTTTGTGCAGGTTTCACAAGCAACCTTGCTCTCTGGATCCTGAGCAAGGCACGCATCAAGAACAGCATCAGAGATCTGATCACAGAGCTTGTCGGGGTGACCCTCGTTCACGGACTCGGATGTAAACAAGAAAGTATCCATCTCTACAGGGCTGCATGATTGGAAAATTGAATTCGTGATGAGTAGAAGAGATTCAACCTTTGTACAACACATCTATATTTAGCAAGTCAACAGGTATAACTCAAGTCTTCTGAAAAAACAACATAACTTTAATCATTTGTTTACCATGACTCGAAAAACGTGCAAGATCTCATTGTGTTTTAGTGTCACAACCGAAACGACTAAAAACTAAAAACTTTAAGCAACTATCAAAATCCCCAAATCACAGATCCGCCATAACCGAGAAGCCACACGAACTAAATCCATCATAAAATCCAATCCAAAGCAGTAACCAGCCTAAAAAGGTTCAAAACTTGACAAATTCCAACAAAAGCATTTTCAGTCTAGCGGATCTACGAAACTACATCCGACCGAAACCCATAAGAATCAAGCAACACCGATCTGAAATCCCCCAACTGAATTACCAATGCTCATACCAAGAAAACACCCACATAAATCGGAACAGAAAGAACAAAGAAAAAGTTGAGATCTTATTCACCTCTAGTTCCAAAGAAGTTGAGCAGAGCAGGAATCAAGATCGGAAGGCGCGAGTGAGGTTGGCAAGGCAGGAGGTAAAAATATATAGAACAAGTGAGACCCCACCGGGATGGGAATTGTGGGTAGATTCATTTCCGATGGACGGCTGAGGTTGCTCGAGATGGATCGGGTTGGTGAAGTAGGGGTAATACAGTAATTTCACCACTGGATCCACCAACTCCAGGCTGTAATCCGCTATGACGCGTAGCCCTCTTGACTTTGTAACTTCATTTTCACACCGCCGGCGATTTTACTACTTTCAGCCACTTACAAATATCAACGCTGATTAGTCATCTACTAATCTTATTTAACAAATTCTTATTTTGGTAAGCTCTTATATTAATATAATCAGTGGACATTCTATAAATTATATTGCCATTGATACATTATATTTAGGCAGATTAAATTTTGCAATATCTCAACACAATTATCGGAATTGACTCGTGCATCTATATTCGATACTCGATAATCGAATTTATTTAATTTGTCTAGGATTTTAAGTATGTGACATACCCAATCCTCAAAATCTAACTAGGTAAAATTTATTGATTACGAGTTTAAATATTCGAACACGAAAAAATATTTAAAACACATAGAATATCAAGCTCGGGGTTGGGTCGGGTTCTACCTATTGGGTTCCATTATTTCGAATATCCCTACAGTTGACGAAATCAATGAAAAATTAATATACGCATGATAAAAAATTCTCATGCTCAGTTTGGGTTCGGATGACTTCATGATACTACGGTCCTCGATAATTTTGTTGTATTTTTCTCCATGTAGTCCTTTGGAATATTGTCGAATGATAAAGTCATTTGGAATATTCCAAAACATGGAATTGTTATCCTGACTTTAAAATTATCCTTACATAAAATTATTAACTCTAACAAGAAAATCCACATTTATTTTATTCGGACCAGACTCTTTTGCACAGCTCTATTTGTGCACAATCGTGCACAACCCATATCCACCACTACCCGTTGTCAAAATTAGTTGCACCATTAGAAAGGTCATGCATAGAATTGTATATGTTCAAATTTTGGTAATATTCCGACGACGTTATCACCGTTTAACGAGGGGTTATAAATCCCCTTGGGTTAAGTAGTTCTAAATAGGGTTTTAGAAATTTCCGGCGACGATGTCGCCCGAAACCGGACCAAAGCACGGGGCTTTTCATCTACAATGTATAAGCTTTCCAATGGTGCAACCGATTTTGACAACGGGTTGTGGTGGGTATAGGTTGTGCACGGTTGTGCACAAAATGGGTTGTGCACAAAATGGGCTGTGCAAAAGAGCCTGACCCTATTTTATTCACCTAAATTTTAAAATCCTTACATAAAATTATTCTAACCAAACCAAACCAAACATACCTAGTAAATCCCGCCCTTAGACAGGGCCTGGGGAGGGTAAGATATAAGCAATCACATTTTGATTATTTCGACTATGTTAAAATACTATTTACATAAAATTATTTTGACTATTAAATATTAGATTTTGAAATTTCAATATATGCCAACATGTTAAAATCCTATTTATTTGTACATACTAAATACAGAATATATTGTTTCATCTCATTAAATCTCTTCTCTGTAAACCTAAGTTATCTTGTCTAGTAAGTTGATCCAAAGTACTTCAATTTTCGGTTGGTAATGTCAATTTTGATGGTGATTTACATTTTTTATCAATAATTATTAAAATATTGTATAAATAACGGGAAGAAATATTACTTTCAAAACAAACTTTTTTAACTTACATATATCTTGTTTTTGTTTTTTGGTTTCGTTTAGTTTTTTGAATGTATATTATATTATCATTTCTCAAATCCGGTATGGGACATTGTCCCTTTCATATTTCAACACTCCCCTCAAGTTTGATTAGGCAATCGGACTTGAACACCTCACACCTCAAAGTGCAGTGGAAATACAACAACGGGCCCCTTAAACCTGGGTGCTCCGATACCATGTTGAAATATATTTTTTAAATAAATCGGGCCGGACCAATAGGCGGGTCACAAGCTCTTGAATAAACCGAGCCCAACAATTGGGTCTTGTATATGTGGGTGCACGTGAGGGTGAAAGACTAGGAATGCGGGTATCATCATCAAAACTCTGGTACCAAGATGATTGGATTTACCCCACTATTCCTATTTATACTTGTAACTTTCATTTCTCAAATCCGGTATGGGACATTGTCCCTTTCATATTTCAATCGTTCATGGCATCGAGTCATCCTCTATTATCCCCCTACCCGGGTGCAATGGAGTGAGAGACATGCTGGCAAGTGTATGCTGTTGCAAATGGAATGTGGAAAACTCAGTTGCCAGGTTTGATTGTGGTGGATTGCCCCGCTGAAATGGATACTATTTGATCGGGAAACTAAATTCTATCTCCGATTTTCACAAAATTTAAAAACATGAATTCAAAAAATGTCATCGGATTTTTAACATGCCGAATTCAGTATGGAAGTTACTCGATAAAGCTACCCATTTTGCTAGAGTCCGTTTATTAGTAAGGATTTAGTGGGATTTCACAAAATTTTCCCACTAAATCCAGTGTTTAGTAGCAGAATTATGGAGTTAAAGCCCATTTACATAACTGTACTATACATATTGATCAAGTTGCACACTTGTACTTAAAAAAAACAATTTACCCAAAAATGCTATAAGCCCCCACCCGGGCCCACAGCATCACCCCCCACCCGCACTCCCTCACATTCCAAAATATTGAGCCACACACACACCAACATGTGTGTGCTCACCCATGATGTGAGTGAGGGTGTGGGTGTCAAATGGGGGGAGTAATACTCCAATTTATCCTATTGTACTTTCATAAAAAAAACCCACCCCATAAATATTTTTATTTTATTATTTTTTACTAATTACCAAATTGCCCTTTATTTATTTTAATGATCTTCTATGTAAATCTGAAATAAAAAATAATTGAACCTACTTTCTCTTCGTTAATGATCTTCTAGGTTTACGTCGTCCCACACCTAAACCTTAGGTGAACATGAAACATTAATGTTCTACCCCTTCAAGTGTGGCTTGAGCCTTCTAGGTACTTTCGTCCTAGAAAATCTCAAATGAATGATGAACTTAACTACCAAATACATGCCCTTTTGTGGCTATGCAATGGTTAAGCATAACTCCTAAGCTCGGGCCAAAACAAAGAAGCTAAAATAAAGAACTTCAACATTCATAATAGCAAAAGTGTAGCAATGAAATATTCTTCACAAAACAGGACAAAGAACTAAAGTAACGGGCTCATCCAGAGCCTTAGAAATAAGGTTTTAGCTCATGCTCGAAGCATGAACTGATACAAGCAATAAAGTGTAGCAAAAGCTAGAATCCATGGCAAAAAATCAGTAAGACTTCAGCCTCCGAGCTTCAAAGACCAGCTTTTGGTTTTCTCTCAAAATTGCCCTGTTCTATGCCTCCAATTGACAAACTCTGTGAATAAAAAGTGTAGATAAATTCTAGGGCTAGCATTCTGTGAAATTACAGGCCAATCTTCCAAGTAGTTAGAAAGTTATAAGTAAAACAAGGGGTATTTTGGACATTGCAGCTTCATTAAACTCAGTATGGTAATTTAACTTAAAACCCAATCTTGGCCGCCTCCTTTGCCCCTGATGTATGAAGATGAATTGTAGAGGACTCTTCATTCTACATTGTGATGAAATTACAGCTCGATACACTTCTTGGTTTGGAAAATATGCATACTTCAAGGTCATGACAGTCTTTTTCTCTCTTCTTGCGTTTTTCACTCTCTTTTGCATCATTTACCCCTTAAATGTGTTTATGAGCACATCTTTGATCCAAGTGCCCTACAAAAGTATAAATCAAGTTAATTTGTGCATTTATGGGTTAAATGTATGATGAAACGCACAGAAAAAGTGTATGAATATGTGATATGAAATGCACTTATTAGTTAGGCCCCGTTTACTGCATGCAATTAGGGTTAATTAGGGTAGTTATCAGGGGGGTTTTCGCAGGTTTTCAAACTGTAAAATCCGTTTATTATGAGGTGGATTGGGGTCGTTTTCAAATGTACAACTCTTCCAATCCCTTGTAAAATGTCGGTGGATGGATTGTGGTAGTTATTTGCATCCCCAAAAATACGTGTGATTGAGGTGGATTAATTGTTTGGACAACGTCCAAAGACTAAACTGCCCCTTTCCATTCCATACAATTACCCTCATCATTCGCATATCTCAAACCTTTGTCCCGCAACCATTCATCCGAATTCCGCCCACGTCTTCGAACGATACCGTTTGTGATTCATTAGATTTGTCTTTGACAGGCTGATATTCATGGATTTCTTGCAGGATTGTCTAGTTTCTCAGAGAATGGTAAGCGAATATGTCTCTAACCACCATTTTTCTTGTTCCGGAATTTGGCATACGAATTGTTTCCTGATTTTCGCATACGAATTGTTTGTGGATTTTTGCATACGAATTGTTTCCGGATTTTTGCAGAGCGAATTGTTGCCGGATTTTTGGCATACAAATTGTTTCAGGTTTTTTGCATCCAAATGGTTGCCGGATTTTTTACATACGAATTGTTTCCGGAATTTTCCATACGAATTGTTTCCAGATTTGTTCATCGATTTGTTCCTACGTTTGTTCCTACGTTTTTCATCATTTTGTTCCTACGTTTTTTGGATTTGTTCATACGTTTTTGGTAGAATTCCATACGAATTTGTTTGGAATTTTGCATTCTGAACTGTTTTGTCATTTTTCGGCAGAGATCTCCAGCA
>JAOYMZ010000021.1:150821-168124 GCA_025802335.1 Pinguicula primuliflora | reverse complement strand
GCTGAGCCTTGTACGCCGTGAAGCCTAAAAAATAATAATGTCTTCATCAAATTACGATCGTACATATATAAGAAGAGCACAAAAAAATAAATTCGTATTACCTGCATCTTTACGAACTAGGCCACGCAAATCATGTACCACAAATATCTTTGTTAGATTAATGTGATACTTGGTCACCACATTAGGATTGCACCTGTGCGCGATATAAGTTATTTCCCATTTACAGCCATCGGGTCTGTAAAGCGCACTAAGCTCCCAATCACATCCTTCACCTTCAGCATGATGCTTGCATGCAACATACCACCGTTTCTTATTGCTCTTAACATTCCATTCATGCGAGACCATGCCGCGCGAAAACAATCCGCACGACAGAGTAATTTAGCAATACAATCGAAAATAGGGAGCACAGTTAATAATTTTCCTAATAATGCTGAAGCTTGCACGTCATAGTATGAAGAAAACTTCATACATGTACAAAAATTCCAATCATGGAATTCCAAATATTAAATTGTCAATGTTTCGCATTGGTATTGTTGAGCTCATGAACCAGTTCTGGTATTAATTGGAGAGTAAAAATAGGTTCTAGATTCATGAGAATGAGTTGTTGTTTATGACGCAACGAGACATGACTATTAACCAATTTTCACGTTGAAACGTCCTTGTGGGAAAATGCTCTCGTGCGAAAACACGAAAAGCCAGGGAAACTGAACAACAATGTGCACGGCCGTTGCCCCTGCGCCGACCCCATGGCCGGCGCTGAAGCCCTCTACCATCTCCGTGACTCCCCTTACGCCTGGATACCAATGGGATGCTGTCCAAGGCTGCCCTGTTCGCACAACCAAGGCAACTACATCTTCTGCCCCAACACCTCCACTCGCACCGCCAACACCATCGGTGAACACGAAACCATCAACGACTACTACAAGAATAATAGAAGTCTTGCCGCTGCGAGATGTGGAACCAAAAAGCAGCGACCCAGCTCAACTGCCCAGGAGTCCAATTGTGGATACAGGGAAGGGCATAGCAGAAACTGAAAATCAACAACAGAAGGGTAAATGGCCAGATCTGCAAAAATTATGGAAGCAGTCTCACCCTTTTCACTTTACTAATTTCCCCAATTCGTGGCCTCGACGGGATATTTACACCGCCCTACCATGGGCTTTAAAAGAAAAATGTCACATGTACGACAGACATGGATCAAAAAATATATCTTTTTTACCCAATGGAATAAAACTAACCTTTTAAAAAAATAATAGAATTTAAAAAAAAAACACCACTCTATCTGCTCATGAATGGATTTTAGACCTACATTTCCCTCGGCAATCAAACAGACAAGGAAGGAGGTATGCGTTTGTGAGATACCTAAAGCACATGAATCCTTCTCAGTTGCTTGATAAATTGAACACAATCTGGATAGGGTCCTCAAAGTTAGAATTTAGCTACAGTCATGATTCAGTGCCTTCTGCGGAAAAAGTTACTCAGATTGTGACCTACGGTGCCTATTGCTAATCAATCTGTGAACTCAGCTGTGTCTGTGCCAATTGACAAGATAACATATGTGCATGATGAATCTACTTCTAACTGGTTAAATACTTGTGTACTGGGAAACCCCGTGCCCCTTCTGGATGTAGATTTTGTCCATAAATCATTACAAGATGCACGATATGGATCCATCACTGCCACATGAGTTGAAGGTGGAGAGCTGCTATTGATCATGCTAGACTCTGAAATGCAAGGCCTGTTGCCTGCAAGATACCACCATTCAATCCCCCATCTACCTATGTAACATCATACCATGGAGATTATTGGGAGGGAAGCCAGCAAGATGCACATGGATTATAATCAGAGGCACTTCTCTCCAGTATTGGATGCAAGAATTGTTCGCCAGCATCGCTGCAAATATGGGAGAACTGATGCAGGTTGATCCTCGTACTAGCAACAAAGTGGACATGAGGTATGGAAGGATTTATATCCTTACAATCTTGACAGGATGGATCAACAAAAGTCTAGTTGTTGAAACCAGTGATGACACCTTCACTGTAAGGATTCAAGAGGAAACCAGTCCTACTACAAAGTATTGGCCCTAGAACTCATGGCCTGAACTAAGATATGTGACAGGAAAACTGGAAAACTATCCCTTGAAAGAGAGGGCTGACAGAAGTAGAGGGTTTCAGCCAAGAGGGGCTTCACTACCAGTGAGCGCAACTTCCACATTTGATACATCACCCTCTGCTGAACAGGAAAAAATGCTTGTTGTACAGGTGCCTGCTAAGCCTAGATCTGCAGTGAATTTTGGTGCAGTCACAGCATCAGAAACAACTGCTGCAATGAGCCACACTGCTGCGTCTGAAATACTTTCTGAGGTGACCCCAAAAGTTGCTTCCCCAGCCACTGGGAAACTCCTATCTGCTGCAGCACCTGGAACCTGTTATGCACAACAACAAGTGATTTGCACCGCTCCTGTACAGGCAGCACAACTCCAGCAGAAACAGGTGGTTGTTGTTGAAATCCTCAACGAGCAACACGCTGCAGAAGAGAACAACAAGGATACATTGCGGCAAGTAACATTAAATCAAGTACTTAACCAAAATATTAAATCAAGTAGTAGAGAAGATACCAGCTATGTTGCCAAACGGGCAGAAATATACAACTCCTGATGATGGCACGACAATCAATCAGCAAGGTCCAGTGGCAGTAGCAGGAATCGGTGCAGAAATTCCAGCACCTCCAGCACCCGAGGACCACTTAATAGTAGAGTTCCTAGACCCTGTGGCCAAAGCCACTGAAGCACAATACCAAGACACCAGGGCAACTATACAGCTTCAAAGACGTATTTGGGACGAGCTAAAACGTGGTCTGATTGACTCCTTCTATGTGCTGAATGAATGTACGTATGACAAAGCCCCCTGGGACAAGGAAGCAAACGCTCTGTGCGCGTAAATGACTAAATGGAAGCGGGAAGGACTCAAGTACCCTTCACAACCCAATGCTGAGCAGTCACCACTACCAGTCGGCGCTCCAACGAAAACCTGGGCAGACTTGGTTGTAGAGGAAGAAGTCACACATGTAGACTCACGGGCAAGCCATGAAGACAATGAAGTCGCAAAGGAACCAGCACAGAATCCAATACAAGCCCCCCATCCGAACCCCAATGATGAGCTGACCCTTAAAACACTAAGTCCGAAGTGCCGCCGACGTGGATGCCCTAAGAAACACTGACACTCCATTCCCAGTTTGTGATTGTATTTTCCATAACTATGCTCACTTTTGAGGCTAGCTTGTACGATCTCTTTTGCTATCAAAAAAAAGTTGCATATAAAAAAAACGAGACATGACTATTGTTGCGTACATTAACTCATTAAACCGCCGAAAGATCACCAACCTGACCCAGGATCCATAACCTGCTTCAAACATCACCAACCTGGCTCAGGATTCGTAACCTACTCTAATACCAACTGTTGAGTTCAGGAATTATCTCTAATACCAATTGTTGAGTTTTCTTCTACTTTTCCTACCTTTACTTTTCTTTTTGCAGTCTATTACATCTCTTCCTCCACATACATATATTTATAGCCTTTTCTGACTTATTCTATTTAGACTAACCAACTTTTCTATTTTTAGTTTACTAACTAAACAAAAATTAACCGACTTATATCATCTAGATTTCTCCCATCCTAGTAGGGGTGAGCATTGGAATTCCGAATTTCGAAATACAAGACATTCCGAATTCCGAAATTTTGGATTCTAATACGAAATGGATCGGGATTGCGATTCGACATCCAAAATAATTTCGGAAAGGATTTCAAATTCTGACCGAATTTCGAATTTTGGATTCCGAATGCTCACTCCTACTTCCTAGAGAATTCTAGATATTTTTAACTTTGTTAGTGAATAACATAGATGCATATGTGAAGATTCATGTCGCTGAGGATAATTGAAGTCATAAACTTTGAGCATGATTATTATCTCATAACCACTAGACCAATCCCTATTTGACATGTGTTCTCTTAGCTACATTAAATAAAAAGTAGGTGTTTTTATGGCGGCAGAAATTTTCTAGCATTGTAACATGAGAAAATTTTAGTGACTGAATGTTAGATACCGAATAAATGAATTATATACTGATTTCTAATCATGACTGTTCGGATTTTGATCAGGCGGTTACATAAAAAAATATTAAATATTTCATATCACATCACTAACCGTCAGATCAAAATCCTGACGCTCTAATTAAAAATTGATACATAACTCATTTATTTGGAATATAATATTTATCCTTGTTCGGGAACGCGGTAGGCACTACCTCGACGATTAACGTCCAACTGGCACCTAGGCTAGGTGCCCTCTTAGGCACCCATTAGCGGATGGTTAGGACTTACGAAGGGCGACCGTCCTGGCCTAATGCCTAGGTCAGTCGAAAATACCTAAATGTGTTTTCCTATAACATTACTCTTACCGTGTCAAAGACGGGTTGGCCTAATGGTTCTCAGAGTGACAATTGCACTCAAAGGTTATAAGTTTAAATCCTCTCAGCGATATGAGTGTGTCACACGTGGCTTGCTAAATCTGTTTTACCTCCCTACCTTGGTTTGAAGACTATAGCGGTATGACGTTGGGTTTATCTACCTATGTAGAGTTCCTTGCATTATAAAAAACGGAAATGATAGTTGTACTACAAGCCAACCGAAAAATCAGACCGAATGAGGCAAAATGATAGTTTTATCCCTGACCCTGACGGTGTTACTGTACTTAATGGAAGGGCAAAATCATCTTTAGCCCGCATTTTCGGGCTGAATAGTAACGCTCTATAAAAAAACCCATTACTCTTAATAAATGCTTCGGTAAGGGCGAAAGTAATAACAATGATGTATGACTTAGTTGGTAAGACCATTTTCAATGAGTAATAAAAAATAGTGGCCAACGATTGAAGAAGATAAGCGATATGCGGTAAATGATAACCCCAGCCCATCTTATGCATCTAAGCAAAATCCGCCACATGTCACTTGTGAGGCCATCTCAAAAAATCCGATATATCCGATCCTTGATCGAGATCCGTTCTTTCTTATTGTTCGAGAAAAGCAGACGGATTTTTATCAGGATTTCAAACTTTTTCCGAGGATTCAATTTGGTAACCGGGAAAGGGTAATAGGAAAGTTCTTGGTGTAAAATTTGTTTGACTGAGATGAGTTCAATGGTTGCTTCTTTGGGTTCATCAACTTTGTTTCAGTCAATTGGCGCCGGGTTTCAGGGCCAGAAGAAGCCTTCTCTTTCCTATTCAAAATCACTCATTTGTACTAGGTACATGATTTTAATACAAGTTCTGATGTTAATTGCGCAATCGAGGTCGGAATTTTTTTATCGATTGAGATTATTGAATTGTATTGCTTCATTCTGAGGTTCAAGTTATACCTGCTTCAAGTTTACTGTTAAAGTATGCATGTTTTCATATGAGGAAGTAGCTGCTTCGGAAATCTGGAGCTTTGTTGGTTGTTTCACTTTATACAGTTTAGGAAATGTATGAAGTATTAGCTTGTTCAGTGGCATGGATCTTATGTTTGTAAAGGAGTTGTCGAAGCAGAGTGTTGAAGTCTTGAGTCCCACTCAGAAAATATAAAGGGTGAAAGATAGGTTTAAATATTGGAAATGTGGGGTAACTCATAACTTCGTGCACATGTTTTGTTGAGGATACCCACATTACTACTAAATTAACCTCACGCACACGAGACTCGAATCCTAGTGTCAATGGTGGGGCTCGATTTATTTACGGGGACCCGAGACACCGGTAATGGGCCGGGCGCAATTTTCCTGATTTCAACACAGAGGCATATCTCATGAAAAACTATGCAATCAACAGTTCATTTCTAAGTAGATGTAAAGATTTTTCACAATTAACAATGTGTTTGAATTGGTTGTCATGAACACTTTGTATTTCGTCGAGACTACTTTGATGCCTCTGGCATCCTTTTACTTCTTGTTTGACCATCTATGTACACCATGCCTCAATCTTTCGTTTCTCCTCAGGCTGAGATTTGTGTCCAAGCTTTCATTGCTCGCTTGACATTTTTCAATTGTCTAAAGTTGTCATACGTCTCAACGCAGGAGAAAATCACGAGGTGTAGTAAAAGCATCTTCTCGGGTTGATAGATTTTCAAAAAGTGACATCATTGTCTCTCCATCTATTCTTTCTGCTAATTTTGCCAAATTAGGAGAGCAGGTATATTGACCATGATATCTTATGGATCTTATACGTTCAGCTACTTCTGTAAGTGTCAGTTACAGTGTTGACTGATATTAGCTATCTATGTCTCCATCTCTTTTTGGTGTGTCATCAAGGTCAAAGCAGTGGAGCTGGCCGGTTGTGATTGGATTCATGTTGATGTCATGGATGGACGATTTGTTCCAAACATTACGATTGGACCCCTTGTCGTGGACGCTCTGCGCCCTGTGACAGATCTGCCATTGGATGTGCATTTGGTACTTAAATATTATAGGAGCTCAGTTATAAAAATAACTGCATGTTTGTAACATTATGGCAGAATTACAGATGATTGTCGAACCAGATCAACGAGTTCCCGACTTCATAAAGGCTGGAGCTGACATAGTTAGTGTTCATTGTGAACAATCTTCAACCATCCATTTGCATCGCGCAATTAATCAAGTAAGATCATGAGCTGCCAAGCAATGCTCAATGAAATTTGTTCTAGCATTTATTCACTAAAGAAAAGCACTTGAAGGTTGCCTGAATTTCCTGGACTAGGTTAAAAGTTTGGGTGCTAAAGCTGGAGTTGTCTTGAACCCTGGAACTCCATTGAGTGCCATAGAGTATGTTCTTGATGGTAGGACTAATCGACATTTAATCCATGTCCTTCCAGTTAACTACGAAGGAAGGGTTATATAGTTGTTCCCTTTATTTATTTATTCGTATTATTGCACTCGTGGATTGAGATATTTTTGTATTTTTTTGTTGTATAGTGGTTGATTTAGTGCTAATTATGTCCGTAAACCCTGGATTTGGCGGGCAAAGTTTCATTGAGAGCCAAGTCAAGAAGATATCCGACTTGCGAAGAATGTGTTCTGAGAAGGTGTTGATTATTTCCTCTTTCCATTGCAACAAGTCTTGGATAGTTCCACATTCTTATGGTGTGCTTGCTTTTATAGGGAGTGAACCCATGGATTGAGGTAGACGGCGGAGTTACCCCGAAAAATGCTTACAAGGTCACTCCTTTTTCCCAAAAATTTTGTTTGTTATGTCATCAAGCAAAAAACAGCACTAACAAAATATGTATTAGCAGGTGATTGAAGCCGGGGCCAATGCATTAGTTGCTGGTTCAGCTGTTTTTGGAGCTCCTAATTATGCTGAAGGCAAGATTATAACAATTACATTTGACCTTGTGGAATCAGTAGAACCCGGTGACATATCATAACACGTTTCTTTCATGTTGCAACTATATGACCAGCTATAAAAGGGATCAAAACCAGCACAAGGCCTGTGGCTGTAGCAGTCTGAATTTCCGGTTCCGCGTGTTCGCAACAATCTTGAGTTTGAGGTATTCTATCTGGAATGTACTTCAGCTTATTAAACAACTTTTTTTAGCAAAAACGTTCGCGAGTCGAATACAGGAAACACTCATTGGGAAACCCTGGACAATAACTGGTGGTGAAAGGCATGATGGGTATCTTCCTAGGCAATATTGTGAATGCTATTTGAGAAACAAACATTTATAGTTTTACGTTGTATATAATTAATTGTTTTGTTTAGTTATGTGGACAGATCAGGAGTGATGTAAGAAGTTTTGATTGATGAAATGGCTATACCATTATCCTTGCAAAGATTTTGTGTTCTGAAGATTCTCATTTTTTTCACCTTGATAGTTGATACAAATGTGATAATGTAGTTGGAATAGAACCAGCTGTTAGTTTGTTGTACGAAAATTTTCAAATGCCGGACGGTACATCTCAGACAAACACCCTTACATTCGGAATTGTAATCCTAACGTCCATTGTTGTTAGCCAGAAGTTGATTACTTAGTTTTTAAAATGCTGTGCCTAACGTCCATTGTTGTTATCCAGAAGTGGATTACTTAGTTTTTAAAATGCTGTGGATCCTGATCGTCGGATCAACAATTGACGCCCAAGATTAGAATTCAGGATTTAAGGGCGTGTCCGAGATATAAGGTCCACTAGCAGAAAATTTCTCGTTTGGTTGTATCCAAGTTCGGAAACCAAAATAGATGTTAAGCTTAACCAGAAGGATCAAATCATTCTTCTTATATCAGTTAGGAGAAGAAACTTTTGGATGATCCAACGCTGACAAAAAAGTCATTTCCTGATAACCTCTGTCTAATAACTTACATATGAATGCATTTTGCAATATGCCTGTCTTCAACATATCTGCTTGCACCATCATCACAGGACACGAATGCCCGGCTTCGAAATGCCCGTGGATGATCGCGGCATAATCGGATGCTTCCGGCCGCAGACCATTTTTCCGCATGTCCGAGAAGAACTTACCGGCTTTAAAAATTTTCCCCTCTTTACACAAAGCATTGATCAGGATTGAATATGTGACCTCAGTTACCAAGCATCCAGTCCTGGCTTTTTCACATATAAAGTTGATAGCATTATTGATCCTTCCATCCTTGCACAGTCCATCAACTATAATGCTAATGGTATAAGCATTTGGAGCAACACCAGAAGCTACCATTTCTTTGTGCAATCTAAGAGCAGCATCTGTGTAACCACTCTTGAAATGTCCAGCAATCAGGGAAGTATAGGCAAACACATCAGGCTGGAAACCTTTTATCGCCATTTCATAGTAAAGTCCCATAGCGGCTTCCAATTGTCCGATTCGACAGTAGCCGTCTATCAACGTACCGAACGTAACTATATCCGGCTGCAACTGTTGCCCCATCATATGGGAACAAATCTCCTTGGCTCTCTCCATGTTTCCCCTCTTGCAGCAACCCGAGATCAGGGTGTTGTAGATTACCATGTTCACTGCCAGTCTTTTTTCATTCATCTTGCAGAATAATCTCTCAGCTTCTTCAATCCTACCACTTCGACAATGTCCCTTCATGAGTATGCCATAGGTCACAGCATCTGGAGAAATATCAAACTTCTCCATCTCTAGATACATATCCATGGCAGCTGGTAAGTCACCAGCCTCACAATATCCATCCATTAGGCAGTTATATATGTAGACATTGGGAACAACATTCAGCTTTACCATATGCACGAAGTAGCTCCGAAAGGCCACGAGTTCGCCGATTTCGCAGAGCAAATATATTAGGATACTATAGGTAACAAAATTTGGAAGCACTCCTTGATCCAGCATTGCATAATAAGCCCTGCGTGCTTTCTCAAAACAAGTTGTCTTAGCATAACCATCTAGTAAAGCATTGTATGAGTAAAGGTTAGGGGTAATCCCTGAGGCCTGCATTCTTGAAAATATGCTCTCTGCTTCTAGCATCTTATTCGCAGCACATAGACCACCTATGAGTGTTGTATAAACCACAACTGTTGGTTTCAATCCCCTCTCAGTCATCTCTGCAAGCAACAATTTTGCCTTCTTGATATCCCCTCGATCACACGATGCACGAATGAGTATGCCGTAAGTCACCTGGCTAGGCAATAAACCATTCAAAACCATTTTATCATAAATATCCCACATGGATTCGACTCGTCCCGTCTTGAGAATGGCATCCAGCAACACATTGCAGACCTGGACTGCAGGCAACCTCCCAATCTTCTGGTACACCCAATACGCCTCATTGGGAAGACCCTTTTCGCATAAAGCACTTACCAGCACTCCAATGACGGGAACGTTATATGCCGGTCCGTTAACTTGATTGAGCTCGTTGAAAATAGAGGAACACAATTTGTGTGGCGTCCATATTCCTCTCAAAACTTCAATGAGGTCTTCTAACAAACACCTTGCCTTCACATACAACTTCCCCTCGGTTAAGGCGTGTACCACAGCTGAATGAAGTTTCAAACTTTGCTCAGGACTTGCGTCTCTGGAGGCTGAGCGGAAAATCTGCAATGCCTGTTCTGGGGTGGGCGAATTGAGTACTGCAGTGACTAAACAGGAATTGCAAGTAGATGAAGATGATGAAAATCGAGACAAGAAATGGTTAGCACCCGGCCTGAATTTTGGAGGGAAAAACTTCAGCATTTCCCCAGAAACGCCCAGATTTATTGCTCTCCATACACAATCAGCTGCCCCAGAAGGAACAATTGCCCATCAAAATCTTAGAAGATGTGCCATAGATTTCCCTTGAAAAATGCTATCAGTATTATCACCAAAAATTCATAATATATTCGAATTTTTAAACAATAATCCCATTTGTAATTATTGTTCCCTGTAATATTGACTATTAGATATTCAATTCGATTAATTAGGAATCGTATGATTTGGAAAAGGTCATGATCCAGCCCAGATTTTAAAGTTTAGGGATAATTTTGATCTCATCCCATATAGTTTCTCTGCAAAGAGTACACGGAATCTTCCTTCCTTTGGCAAAGAATCATACCTTGAACAGAATAAACGTCTTCAATTTGACTTGATGTATTGGTTTCGATAACTTGATGAACGCTAAAGGCGCAACCTTTTCTGCCGTAATCTTCACATTATCACTT
The DNA here is from genome assembly GCA_025802335.1 of Pinguicula primuliflora. Lineage (NCBI taxonomy): Eukaryota > Viridiplantae > Streptophyta > Magnoliopsida > Lamiales > Lentibulariaceae > Pinguicula > Pinguicula primuliflora. The sequence goes on along the minus strand of JAOYMZ010000021.1, from coordinate 157,486 downwards.
AACCCGCACGCACACGTATTTCAGAACAAAAGGGTATATTTTTTTATATATAAACGACGTTGCGGAAGCCGGAAGGGCAAATGGTGTTCTGATATCTCCCGTTGTTGGTTTCAGTTGCCGAATCTTTTGGGGAAGAAGCTGCTGAAGCACAGAAATGGTGGTGACGGCGGAGGATAGATCCGAGATTGTCTTCTTCGATGTGGAGACGACGGTTCCAACTCGAGCGGGTCAGGGGTTTGCCTTATTGGAATTCGGGGCCATTCTGGTCTGCCCCAGGAAACTGGAGGAGCTCCGGAATTACTCCACACTTCTCAGGCCCGCAGACCTCTCACATATCACGTCTCTCTCTGTGCGATGCAATGGGATTTCTAAGGAAGCTGTAGTTTCGGCGCCTACTTTTGCTGATATTTCTGACATAGTCTACGATCTTCTGCAGGGTAATTTTGCTTTGGCATGACTGAATCGTTTGAAAATGATGGATGGCTTTTCTAAGCTGTGTTTATTGAATGCCTTTATGTTACTCTTATGCGATAGGATGCATGATTGGATTACCAACAGATCTTGTAGTTATTTTGATGAATTATTGTGTACAGGGAGAATATGGGCAGGCCATAATCCTGTAGTTATTTTGCTGAATTATTGTGTACAGGGAGAATATGGGCAGGCCATAATATATTGAAATTTGATTGTCCTCGTATAAGAGAAGCTTTTGCTGAGATTCATCGTCCGCCTCCAGAGCCCAAAGGAGTCATTGATTCTTTAGTGATATTACGACAAAAATTTGGTAGGAGAGCTGGTGACATGAAGGTAAACTACTGTGCATTCATGGTTGATCAGTGCGGCCTGGGCGGTTTTTCGGCTCCCACGAGTTCTCGAACACTGTTGCAACTCTTTTTGCATCAACAGTGGTTGAGGCTTTCTGATCATTTACATTTTAACTTGTTTTTTATTAGCATTATGGGATTTTTGTTGAATTACTTGTCATTTCTTTCCCAGATGGCAACTCTTGCGACATATTTTGGGCTTGGCCAGCAAACACATAGGTTAGTGCACCTCTCTGGTCTTCTTGTTCATTTTGTGGTCTGTATCCATCCTATGAACTGCGCTCATGAACATGTTGCGTAAATATGATAATCCAATCCATACTCATCCTTAGAGAATTTATTGTCGGGGATTTGCTTCCATTTCTTGCGACAAATTATTTGTTGGGGGTTTATCCTAATCTCTGAGACCAAGTTATCTATATTGGATCTGTTTTTAAACGTTACATTCGTGGATATGTAACTACTCTGGAATTTGTTCTGACCCACAAAAGCTTTATATATTTGTTGGTTGGTTTGATTTATGAAACTGGCTTGCGAGGTGATTTATGGTAGACATGCATCAGACTAATGAATATGCTTATTGATATTAATCGATGCATATGTTAACTAAGCTTGATTGTGGAATGTGATTGTCATCTTCAAGAAATACCATTTGCTGTCTTTTGGTATACAGATTTGAACTTTAACTATTGTCCCGCTGTATTTACAGGAGTTTAGATGATGTTCGCATGAATCTTGAAGTGCTCAAGTACTGTGCAACAGTTCTGTTTCTGGTAATTATCTACGTTAGTGTAATCAGTCTGGGCTTAAAGTGCTTTTGTTTTTTATTTAGTTAGTACAAAAATTCATTAGCCCCATCAAAGTATGAGAAATTTTCTACTGGGAGACGGTATATCCGGGACCGTCCCGAATTCTAATCCTGCCCGTCCATTGTTTATCTGACGGCCAGGATCAACCGCATTTAAAAACTAAGTGATCCACTCCTGGCCATCAGATCAACAAATAGACGGCCAGGATTAGAATTTGAGACATAAGGCCACTTGTCCGGAATATAACGTCCGGGATTAGAAAATTTTCGATCAAAGTATTACCCCAACTGCTTAGCCAAATCAAGTTTTCTCATCTGGTACCACTCGTTTCTTTCCCTATTACATAGAGTTGCTTTGAGTTTAATTAAATATTAGAAACTTTCTGGTATTGCTCATCTTCATCCTGATCCTATGTGTTTTCATGACTTCTCTGGCAGGAATCGAGTCTCCCTGATGAATTGACTGATAGAAGTTGGGTTTCTCCTAATGCTACGACAAGAAGTCGAAGCAACGGAAAAAGCCCCTTGGAGAAGACTGGGGAGAGTGGAAGCCCAGCATCGTCAAGTATCAATGCCGTAAATATCTCAGCATCGTCTTCAACGCCGCACTCTACGGCCGGCAATCTTCCTATACTCTCCCTCATCACACCCAACACTGGTGAAGAAAATCCAGTGGGAGTTGAGGTCGACCCTTTTAATATGGGGCCGCTTGGTGATGAAATGGAAAGTGAATGTCTTCGTGACAACGGCCCGGAGGTACAAAAAACAGGCTTTCCGTCGGATGAATGTTCAACTTCATTAGGCTATGAACACTCTTATTACAGTGATAACTTCTTGGTGCCGGAGGATATTTCTGTGGACTCAATATCTGCTACTCTTGTCCCATTCTACGGTGGGCATCAAAAGATACAGATTCTGTATCAAACTTCCCCATTGCAAATCCAGTGTAAATTCCTGAAGGTGCGTTTTGGGATAAGCACAAGGTATACGGATAGTGCCGGTCGTCCCAAATTAAGTTTCGTAGTGGATGCACCAACAGATCTCTGCACTATTCTGGACAAGGTTGATACTCTTGCCCAGAAACTGTGCATTGATTCCGGTAGCTACTCCGATTGGCGGCTTATTGTGAACAGGAAACCAGGCTTCTACAACTCTCCCACTATCCGATTGCAGTAAGTTTGTCGTTGCTCTAACTCAAGTGTTCATTTCACTGAGTAAATTTACGGTGCCGAAGTTATGTGCCGAATAAATGAGTTATGTGCCGAATTCTAATCATAATCTCCACGATTGTTATCCAACACTTTGATCTGACGGTCATGATTAGAATTCGCCAATTCGGCACATAACTCATGATTTTTCTCATTTCACTATCTAAAAATGCACAAATCGGGGACATCCATTTTCAACCCTTGTGTATGTATTATTCACAGCCTACGGTTGGCACCAGCAGAAGGTGCAACAACTTCACAGGCTACAGAGGTATACGAGGAGGACAGTTCCGGCACAAGAAGGCGTGCGTTTCATCGATTCGATGTAGCAGAACTGGATTCCATGCTATCTCCTGGGAATCTTGTGGATGCCTGTTTTTCTGCGGATTCTTATGATTACCAGCAGAATGCTGGCATTAGACTAGTTGCAAGAAAACTGATCGTTCGCTCTAGCAGATGCGGCTAATCGTTGGCCACATTACTCTTCCATTAGGTGCTCCCCTGCATGAGCATGACTTGGGATTCATGTAATACTAGGTTCAGACAATCAGTACTAGCAGATGTGGCTAATTGTTGCCATTACTCTTTCGTAAGGTAATACTAGATTCAGGTAATCAGTAGAAGTAAGCTTCATGTTGTTGTACATGATCGATTTACATTTGGAAGCTTAAATTAACGGGGTTCATACATTGTTTTTTCTTGTAGGTCTATTCATACATTGTTATTTGACACTATTTGTAAACACGGATCTGGGCACATTATGGGCACATTATGCAGTGTTCATGTGGCACTGTGGGATTGTACGGACCCACTGACCGGCTAATCTCGTACTGCTACGAGAGCGCTGCATACTATGCACCTCATTCATTTTTAATTCCTAATTAATGAATTTCTAATACCCTAATAAAATAACAATGTATGGGTGTGTTTAAAATACTAATGTATGGATCTGAAATAAAATACACCATTTTCCACTGTTCTCCTCTTTTCTCTTTTATCCATGATGGACTCACCCATCTTTGAAGCAAAATATCATTTTCATGGTGTTGAACTAATCCGAGAAACAAGAAGACCTACAAGTTCCTTTATTTGGAGATCTGTCTCAAAAAGGTTAGAATTCATCAAAACAGGTAGTGTTTGGGTACTTGATAATGGATCTCAAATTCGATTCTGGACTGATATTTGGAGACCATTCTCTGTTCCTCTTATTTCCTTTTCTCTTCATCCTGTTCCTAATAACCTTTTACTACTTAGTATTGCTGATTTTGGCTTATTTTCAACAAAATGGAATGTCAATAGGCTACGTTATTGGTTACCAGAATTTGTAGTTCAGCGAATATTATTAGTACATCCTTTAATTCAGGTCCGAAACAAGGATCAACTAGCATGGTAAGGCACTTCAACGGGAAAGTACTACTAATTCTATTATGTTTCTTATCACTTTTCCTAAACTTAATCCTGTTGCTAAGTTGTGGGAAATTTTATGGTCACTAAAGTTGCAAGAGAACATCAAGATACTACTTTGGAAGATGATCAGGAACTGTTTATGGACAAAATCTGAATGTTTCCGCAAAAGAATATCCTCTTCTCCTGACTGCCATGTGTGTCAGTATTCAAAAACCATGCTTCGTGTTTTTAGAGACTGTCTCTTCAGTAGACAGATATGGCATAACATTCCACAACTTGTACCATCAAATTTTTGGACAATACACTCAATTGTGGAATGGATTCAGGTAAATCTCACATATTCTCATCTTAACATTGACTGGCCAGTTTTCTTTTCTATTACAGTTTGGAAGATTTAGACAACAAGGAACTTGGCAATCTTTCAACATGAAAATACCACATCTACCGAACTAAGCATCAGCATTCAGGCCTGTTATGCTGAGAACCCAAAAATTCTCTCCTTGCTAATGGCTCAACAATACACAAAATCTATAGATCTGTGTGGGTTACCGTTTTGTTCCACAATCAAGCTTGCTTCATCTACATGTATCTTCAATTTTCTTCTCTATGTTGATGCTGCAGTATCCCACTTCACATCAGCAGCTGCTTATGGCTTGGTATTAAGGGACTCTTCTGCCAACTAGCTAAGCGGAATTGCTGGGAACCTTTATATGTCTACAGCAACGACTGCAGAATTGTTAGCAATTCTTCATGGATTTGAGCTAATTCTGCAGAATCAATTACACAATGTAAAGCTCATGACGGATTGTCTTCAAGCCTTAAACTTATTACTGGAAACAGAGGAGAACATTTACCTATCTCCAATTGTAAATCGGTTCCGCACTGTTGTGGATAAATGCTCTGATGTCTTCTTTCAATTTATCCCTAGAGGAGAAAATCATGCTGCGGATTCGTTGTCAAAGCAGGGGCTTGAACTTCCTAGCTTCTTGCCTATTGAATTTCCATGTGAATCAGCAATTGAAATGTATGGATATCGACAATCCAATTCCACGACCATCGTTGATCATTGTATGCCATCTTCTCTACCAGATCAAGATATTAGATGGTTATCTTGCCCTGAAGCTTTTGCAGTTGGGTTCAATGATGTTGCAGCCAATGTAAATTTTGTTTTTCAACCCCTTGAGGGTGTTTTGTAATCTGTACATCTTCCTGACTTTTACCTCCAATGTATGAAAAAAAGTGGCAAATCTCGAAAAAGCCAAAGACGTGTTTTTATTAAAAGTGACGTGTTTTATAACTTTTATCTAGATAAAGAAGTTGGTTGTGTATCATCTCTCTTTCCTTAAATCCCTCACATCGGATCTTTTTTCTTTATTTCCAACATCAATTTAGACTCACTAGGTAAGGGTGTACTATTTTTGTAATGTATTATTTTTTTTATTATGGTAGAAAATTTGATATCCATTCTTTTTGGGGCAAATTGTCATAGTTCCAGTGTTGCAAATTTATATTGATATTATATGTATCTATATGATATCAATAATTGCTTATTTTCACGATTTTTTTATGCAAAAGCTATCTAAAAGAGAAGCGGGTTGAAGCTATCAAGGTGTTCGGCTGAGTGTTTAATTAAATAGAAATGGAACCGGATTCTCTGAGTATTATACAAGTGAGTGAAGAAAGTGGTGAGAATGATATTGATACTGAGGTAGAACCCACGGCTGAGATGACATTTGATAGTTTCGAAGGTTTGTTACTATTACACAGCGTATGGGAGGAGATAGGGTTTTCCAGTGAAGAGAAGGTCATCAATTAGAGGAGATATTGGACACAGCGTAGGTTCGTTTACTTGATGGAATTATGCGGTATTATGTGGGATTTGTGTGAAATTGGAACGTAATACCATGTTTACTACACATGAAAAAAATACAGTGATCAAACCGAGTTCTGGGATTGAAAACCAGGTCGTGCGCATTTTTTGAATTACTTAGAATTAAGCCCAAAAAATAATCCCACCAAAAATATGGTATTGAGTCAATCCCATTTTGGACCTTCACATTTAACCTCCTATATGCCCACAAATTACATCAAATTGCCATCGAGATTTAAATTTTCATACCAACCGAATATTTGGAAAAATCGTCAGAACTCACGAACCCTAGAATAATTTTTAGGCAATCAAGGAATCGCGACGCCTAATCAAAGATCAACGACTAATATGTACATATACATGTATTTATATGTTAACTAATTTATGCATTCAAATTATGAAAAATGCATGATTAAGAATATTTTCGTGTTAAATATTTTAGGTATTCATGATTTGAATTTATTTATTCTTTGTGCAATTTAAATTCTTAGCATACATGATTAGATTCTATTTGAGAACAAAGGCATGCTTAATTGATTATGTGTTAT
>JAOYMZ010000021.1:134512-146106 GCA_025802335.1 Pinguicula primuliflora | reverse complement strand
GTTGGGATAGAAAAATCACTAAATAAGAGTTGACTAATTTTTTTGGGCAGGTTGTTGAGTATTTTGTTGGGATTTGGGAACATTTGTTGTTGGTAAATTACACTAGAACTTAGAAGTAGTTTACCAGTTAGGGTTAATAAAAGCGAGACTAATGGAGTGTTTTCAAGTTCTTCTACTTATGTAGAAATAGATTTTTAAAAAATAATCTGAAAAAAATGAACTTTTATTTAAAAACTGAAAAGTATTTGTAAAATGTCTTAAATTTAATATATTAAATATTTACAAAAATGTCACTGTCAAAATCACTCTAAAAGAACCCTGGAGATGCTTCTGACTTTTAGGCTTTTTTTGCTTCTCCACCGCAAAAGCCAAAAGTCAAACAGCAAAAGTTTAATTCGCAAACACTGTAAACTAATTTTTCAACTGCCAAAAGCTGATTTTTAGACGAGGTCGAAAACACCCACTAATCATGATTTTCTCTTTATTGCATTTGTATCACGAGATTTGTCATTGCTCTTAATGGATTGATTTTTATTTTCCGTTATCTTGAATTGTGACTGAATCGCGTTAGCAATTTTGATGTGTTATTGTTTATCTGTATGTATGAGAGCATGCGTGTCCTCATGTATCACTGACCTAAGACTTAGGAGCTTAACTTAGGAAATTGCAACGAAAATTCCTTTAGATTCTATATTTGACCAATTGATTAGTAGCAAGAGTCCATAGTATTAATTGATGCATCGAGGAAATGAAGCTGAAAATTATTAAGCATTAATGCAGCGAAAAATCTGGTTGTATTAAAAAATTATTAAAATATCAATTAATTAATATTTAATTATTAAAAATAATTTAATAATTAATTATTTATTTTAATAATCTTATAGTGTTGAGGGTTTCTGATTTAGATTAGTTATTTGTCTGCGATGTAACCGAAATATTAATGATCATTTAGGATTGACAACTTCATCACAGTAATATTAATTACTATTGTCAATTAGAGTTTAACATTTAGGCTTGATAAAGTTTAGGATTTTAGCTTTTTAGATATTTTGATTAGTGTTTTTAATAGGGTTTATATTATTCGGGATAATAAAATTTAGTTTAGGGTTTAGTTTTTTGACAGCGATGACGTCATAATATTGATTATCTTTTTCTACAGTAGTTTAGCATATATAGTAAATAAGTTTTTGGGTTTAGTTTAGAATTTAGGGTTTAGTATTTAGGTTTTAGTTTAGGGAGGTTGACCTAATAGTTGTGAGAGTGACAATTGTACTCAAAGGTATGAGTTCAATTTTCCTCAACAACATGAGTCTGTAACAAATGACTTGTCAAGTGTGGCTTACCACCCTACTGTGCTTTGCAGGCTATTGCGGTAGGGCGTTGGGTTTATCTATTTGATGGAGTTCCCTATGTGATCAAAAAAACTATATGAGGGCACACTTTTGTCTTCTTGATTTTACTTCAGATACAATCTCATTCGCAAGCAGAACACTGTCCAATATGTTTCTTGATGCCACAAAACCTGTTTGCGTAGTGGAAATAAGGTTTGGCAGTATCTTCTTGAATCTGAGTGATATGATCTTAGCCAAAATTTTGTGCATGGTGCTTATCATGGATATAAGTCTGAAATCCAGAATTAACTTAGGGTTAGAGGTTTTAGGTGCAAGTCAACAAAAGCTGCCTGCAAACCTTTTACCATTTTAGCTTCCATCTAAAACAAAGTTCACAATGTCTTCTTTCATTAAAAACCAGAAGTGTTTGAGAAAGTAGAAATTAAACTTGTCTTGTCCTGGAGACATATGACTACGATAACTTTTAATCGCATGCAGAACTTCTTCCTCTGCAAAAATAGAAGTCAGTAGGTCGTTGTCCTCCATGGTTACAACTCGAGAAAGATGCCAATTCACTTTTGTGCTTTGTTGAGATGAGGCAGCATAATGTTTCTTGAACTCCTCATGTATGTATTGTTTAACTTCTCGAACATTGCTAATCCAAACTCCATCCTTGAAAATGCCTTTAATTGTGTTCCAAGATCTATTATTTGTTCTACACGTGTGAAAATACTTCGTATTATTATCCCCTCCTTCAGCCAATGACTTCTAGACTTTTGAAATATAAGATTAGATTGCATCTTAGTGAGCTTCAATAGTTCAGCAGTAACCGTTTTTCTACTTTCCTTTTCTACATTAGTTAGAACTGTCTACTCCATTTTGAGGTCCAAGATTTTCAGGTCCTTTACTGCTATAGTAGATCTTTTCAGATAGTTTCCCGAAGACAGTCTTATTCCAGTCCTTCAACATTTCCTTCATCTTTTTTTTTTTAACTTCTGCATAATTATATAACTCGCTCTGCCATAAACTTCAATACGTCTCCAACTTTCAACCACAAGTTTTTCAAATGTAGGATACTGAAGCCAAGCATCAAAAACTCTAAAAGATTTTGGCCCCCAATCTATTGTATGGTCCTCTAGAAGCAATGGGCAGTGATCACTATACTTTCTATCTAGTGTTGTTAGAACTAGATTAGGCCATGAGTTCTGCCAACAACTAGATATGAGGAATCTATCTCTTCGACTGGCACTATTCCATCCTGGTTAATACTTAGTAAACTCATGGAGTTGCAGAGGTAAATCAATCAGTCTTGCTTGCTGAATGAAGCTATTAAAATCATGAATTTCTCTTGACGAGTTAGGTTGGATTCCTTTCATTCCACATTTCTAACAGCATTTAAGTCTTCACTTATGCACAACCTAACATTCGGATCAACTCGAATATTTTTCCTTAGCAGTAACCATAGTAAATTCTTTCTTGCATAAACACCTGGGGAATATACATTTATCAGATCCATATCCAACTTTTCAGCACCCCACTACCCTCACACTTCTAAATAGCCTTCTGCCATATTATGAGTTGTCATTATAAACGCATCAGTCCGCCAGGTAGTCAAAATTCCCCCTGAGTTTCCAATCACAGGTTGAAAGTAGAAATTAAATGTCTGGTCCTGGAGACCTGTGGCTACCACAAATTTTAACCGCATGCAGAACTGCTTCCTCCGTGAAAATAGAAGTAGTCCTCCATGGTTACAACTCCAGAAAGATGCCAATTCACTTTTGGGCTTTTTTGAGATGTGGTAGCATGATGTTTCTTGAACTCCTCCTGTATGTGTTGTTTAACTTTTCGAACATCGGGAATCCAACTCCATCCTTGAAAAGGCATTTAATTGTGTTCCGAGATCAGTTATTTGTTATACACGTGTGAAAATACATCGTATTAGCATGCCCCATGAGTTTTTCGAATAAATCTGATATGCAGACCCAAAAGTCAATCCAAAAAAAGGAATTGATTTTCATTTCCTCAATCCCAGGCTCAAACTTCATATCCAACCTGCATATTCACCGAAATTATATCAAATTATCATCACCATCTAAAGCGTAGTTTTAGGGGAAAATTGTTTTTTTTTCAAGTATCCTGTGCAATCGTTACCCCACAACTTTAGCAAATCCATCTGCTATAACCCAGGCGGGTTAGCCTAGTGGCGGATGACCTCAACTTAAACTCTCTCAGAGTAAGAGATTCATGTTCGAATCCCACTGGTGATAAGGAATTCGTTTGGGCCACGACTGCGAGCTTAGGCCCGAGTATTGCCTGATTTGTGTTGGGAGTTACCTGCATGAACCCCTATGGGATTAGTCAGGCCCGACAGGACATGGATACCCATAGGTTATAAAATAAATCATCTGCTATGACTGCATCCAAGCTAATTCTCCTAAATTGATTACAGTTTGTGCGTAAATTTGTTGAATTTGTATGTGAGTAATTGAATTTTGTGTACGAACCATTGCACTGCGAAAGAACTAAATTACGTAAGATTGTATTTATTGTGTATTTCTAGATGTATCTAATTAACAATAATTGTAGTAAATTATTTGTCTTGTGGACTCAGCGTGGACTCGATGATGAGTACGAGCGTGATAAAGTAAGAAGATTCAAACGTAATGTGCCTCTAATAAAAATATTTTTATTAATTTTATTTTTAAAGATTTTATTAATTTTGTATTTTTTTAAAAAATATATTTTTGACGTCTATAGTTTTGTTTGTTTTTACATATTTTTTATTTTTAGCATTGTTTTCCTTTTTCTACCCTTTTTTGTATTTTTACATATTTTTAAAAAGAATTTTTAATAATTTCAAATTTTTAATTTTCTATATATATTTTATTTTTTTGATTTTCTAAATTACTTGTTTATATTAAAATGATATTTTTTTTAAAATGTTAATAATAGTGTATAACAATAAGAATTAAAATAATATTTCAAAATAATTTTTCTTAACACATTTCAATCTCGGACCGTGAAGAGCCCAGATCATAAATTGTATTTTGATCAAATTATATTTTAGAAATTATATAAAAAGTAAATTAAAGTTTAGGTGAGGGTAATGTGAATTTTATTCCCGGAAAAAATAAATTTCGATATGTAAACTCGTTAATAAAACGACGCGGCATGACGACCAGTGCCTTATGACGACGGCAAACGTATCCTGATTCAGTTATATAAAACGCCAACAAGATGTGTGTATAATATATATTGATGAAAGAAAGCTTCAAAATTCCCCCAAAAAGATGGAGTTGCTGGGTGGATTTCGTCTCCTTGTGCAGCAATACAGAGTTTTACTACACAAAAATCTGCTGCTCTCATGGAGGAACAAGCGCGCCACACTAATCCAGCTCTTATCCTCTTTCTTCTTCATTTTCCTCATATTTTGTATCCAAAGAGCCATCCAAGGACGCTTCGCATCATCTAGTTCTTTTGAGAATGTTGTTGATCCGAAGGCGCTGGTGAACCCGCCGATACCAGAGTGCCGGGAGAAGTTTTACATCAAATCGCCGTGCTTTGACTTTGTCTGGAGTGGGAATGAGAGTGCGAGAGTTCAAGAAATTGTCAGGAGGATTAGGGAGAATAATCCTGGACGCCCTATTCCTGAGGAAAAGGTAGAAGCTTGTCATCTATTGTATGATTTTAAATTGCCCTTTCCTTTTGTTGTACTTTCTGAATTCAAACCAAACCAAAATAAAAATACCCAGTAAATCCCCTTAGCATAGGATTTATCCTGTAGGATGTAGGCAATCATATCCCTCCCTCGGAAGATACTTTCTGAATTCAAATAACTAAATTTAATCTGTTTGATAGTTCATGCTTCAAAGCAGAGTGTTATCAGATTTCTTTGTTACAGATAATTTATGTCTCTCTCAGGTTAAAGGATTTAGGACTCCGAATGAAACGGATGATTGGCTTGCTAGCAATCCGATGTACTGTCCTGGTGCAATACATTTTTTTGATAGAAATGCATCTGTGATTGGCTACGGGTTACAGACTAATTCTACCCCGCTTGCTAAGCGAGGGAATTTTGAAGATCCAACTTTTAAGTTTCAGATTCCTCTTCAACTTGCAGCTGAGAGAGAAATTGCCAAAGTTTTAATTGGAGGTTGGATAAATGAGCACTTTACTTATCATTCGTTCCGAAATTTCCTTCAGATATTTACTTCTGGAATCTATCTCTATGTGTTGTCTTGCTTCAAACATTCTAGATGATAGTTTTAGTTGGATCGTCGACTTTATGGAATTCGCCCACCCTGCACTGGACATTTTTTCTGCTGTACAGACGGCTGGACCAACATTCTTTTTGGCTACTGCCATGTTTTCTTTTGTGTTCCAAATAAGTGCATTAATAACCGAGAAAGAACTCAAACTTCGTCAGGTATTGAATCTCATGCGCTCACACGCTTAGGACAAGAAATACTGTTTTATAAGCGCGCAAGTTTAGAAATTAATACGATGGCTTGTTCGTGCTTTTTTAATCAACAGGCCATGACAATGATGGGACTTTATGACACAGCTTATTGGTTATCGTGGTTCACGTGGGAAGGAATATTGACATTTGTTTCGTCACTTCTCATTGTTCTCTTCGGGATGATGTTCCAGTTTGATTTTTTTCTTCACAACAATTTTGCAGTTGTATTTCTCTTATTTTTCCTTTTTCAATTGAATATGGTAGGTACTTCCTCTCATTTTCTACAAGAGTTTTACATAATGCATATGTACATGTAGAGTTTGTGGTTAAAAGCTTATGTTCGATTTTTCAGACTGGATTTGCTTTCATGTTGTCTGCTTTTATTGGGAAGTCTACTTCATCTACCACTGTCGGTTACTTCATCTTCATCCTTGGTTTCCTGACTCAGGTTCGTATCAGTGGTTAGCGTGTTCAATTCATAAATTAAGATGCTTCACACCTGATAAAGTTTTCACTCATTCTTTTTCAGTTAGTTACAGCTTTTGGATTTCCTTATAGTAATAACTTCTCAAAGGTATATCAAACTGTATGGTCATTCTTTCCACCTAATCTTCTTGCTGAGGGATTGAGCTTGCTGTCCGGTGCAACTGCAACTCCTCAAGATCCTGGGATTAGCTGGACTGGGAGGAACAAATGTGCACCCAATGATACAGACTGTGTGGTTAATATGGTGCGTCCGACCTTCAAATGCTCACTTACCTTTACATGCCAACTAATTCTGAAACATTCTTTAATGTGTCTTAACTTATTTGAATTTAAAGCACCAATATATTCCATCGTTGTTGTTTTGCTTTATTTCCAATTCTTATTTTTTATTGCAGAATGATATCTACATATGGTTGATCTCAACGTTCTGTTTGTGGTTCATTTTGGCCATCTACTTCGATAATATTATTCCAAATACATCTGGTGTGAGGAAGCCACTGTTGTACTTTCTGAATCCTCGGTATTGGACTGGAAAAGGTGGAAACAAGGCTAAAGGTACTTGATAATTTGATGCCCCTTAAGTTTTAGGATTTCATTAATAGTTAATTCTTAATAGTTTTTTTGGTGGAAAATACTTAATAGTTAATACCCTCTGATATATCTCTTTTCACTTTCAGAGGGGAGCATCTGCAGTTGTACAAGTTCAATCCCACAGGTTGAAAATATTACTCCGGATGACGAGGATGTACTTGAAGAGGAGGCCACTGTAAAGCAACAAGCTGTTGAAGACTTTGCTGATACAAGAATTGCAGTTCAAATACGCGGTCTAGCAAAAATCTATGCTGGCGCCACAAATATTGGTTGCTTTAAGTGCAAGAAGAACTCCCCTTACCATGCTCTCAAGGTAAATAAAGTAGCTTGGTGATTGCCCAGACAAATCATTATTGTGTGGGATAGCTAGGGAGTAGGAACATAAGATGTAAATGAATAGTTTTTACGCTGGAGAGAATTTCTTATATGATTCATGAGGAACAGGTTTTTCAGTAAACAGATCTTCTTCTTTTTAAAGAGACCTTTTTATGCCCCTTGTGGACATTTGTTATTATACTTTTATATTGCATACTTCGTTTAATCAATAATGATACATGTACATAATTTTGGTGTACATAATTATGTACAATCAATAGGATGTGTATATGTGTCATTGTAATTGGGATCACACATGTTTTATTAGTGCATCATTCCATGTGCATACATCCTATTGGATGTACATAATTATGTACACCAAAATTATGTACATGTGTCATTATTGTCATTTAAATTGGCTCTTTGAAGCACATGACTGTGTTGGAACTACAGGGCGTATGGTTGAACTTTCCCAAGGATCAGTTATTTTGCCTTCTTGGACCTAACGGAGCTGGAAAAACTACTACAATTAACTGTTTGACTGGGATTACACCAGTAACTGCTGGAGATGGTGAGATTTTTTTCCTTCAGATTATCTGTTTTATCGACGTTTTTATAATCTTGATTCTGGACTCAAAACTCTTCAATGCTTCGTATTTTTGCAGCAATAATATATGGAAATTCTATCCGTAACTCTACCGGGATGTCGAACATTCGCAGGATGATAGGAGTTTGTCCTCAGGTTCTTTCATCTCAAATCTCAGTCATCTGTGGCAACCTTATCCCGTTTGGACAGGATAGTTTTTTCCGGAACCTTGAGCTTTTATCTTCCCTTGCTGGTTCTTGATATTGCAGTTTGATATCCTTTGGGATGCATTATCCGGTGAAGAGCACCTTAACCTGTTTGCCAGCATCAAAGGTCTAAGTCCCACTTCCGTTAAAGCAGTACGTACTCGAAACCTTTTCCTTTTGTTGAGCACATTAATCTGCTGCTACACAACCGCCCGACCTTTTTTTCGCCTAAATAACAGGTCACAGAGAAATTATTAGCAGATGTCAAGCTAACCGACGCAGCGAAAGTGAGGGCGGGTAGCTATAGTGGGGGGATGAAGCGGCGACTTAGTGTTGCCATTGCATTAATTGGTGAACCCAAATTGGTATTCTTGGATGAGCCGGTGCGCTTAAGTTCTTGTCACTCATGTGCTGCATTAAATCTTTGGTTATTATCTAATCGAGTTAATCTTGAACTCACAGACTACAGGCATGGATCCAGTAACGCGAAGACATGTCTGGGATGTCATTGAGGGAGCAAAGAAAGGGCGTGCAATTATTCTCACAACCCATTCTATGGAAGAGGCTGACATCTTAAGTGATAGAATAGGAATTATGGCAAAGGGTCGCCTCCGCTGCATCGGAACTTCAATTCGGTTGAAGTCTAAGTTTGGAACTGGTTTTATTGCTAACATAAGCTTTGCGGAAGATGTTCGTATTAATCAAAACGGTGAACATACTTCAGGTACTGCTCATCGTGCGGATGTAAAGGACTTCTTTAAATCTGTAAGTGAACCTTCTGCTACCTTGGAATGTTACTGAAAATATCAAAAAAAAAAAAAAGAAAGATAAAGAATGCATGATAATTTGTTTTTGCAGCATCTGGATATCTTACCAAAGGAGGAGAGCAAGTCCTTTCTCACTTTTGTTATCCCACATGAAAAGGAGAAACTATTGAAGGTAGACAACGCAGTACTCATCAATCAATCATCTTACATTGAGCTTTTTTTTAATGACCCTATGAGTATCTAAGTCCTTCGGGCCTTACTAGTCCCAATAGGGGGTTCATACGCGACGATCCCCACCAACGAACCGAGCGAAACTCGGGCCAAAGCCTGCAGTCGTGGCACAAACGAATTGTTTGCTCCTAGTGGGATTCGAACTTGTACCTCGAGTTGTGAGATTCAGGTCCTCAACCACTGGGATAACTGGTTGTCTTAACTTGTATTCTTCTTCTATATTCAGGACTTCTTCACTGAGCTCCAAGATAGAGAACAAGAATTCGGTATAACAGATATCCAACTTGGCCTAACAACTCTTGAAGAAGTTTTCCTAAATATAGCGAAACAAGCAGAGCTGGAGAATGCTACTGCAGGCAGAAACATCGCAACTCTTACTCTGAACTCAGGACTATCAGTACAAGTAAGAGTCGTCGTACTGGAATGTATTTCCTATAATCAGATACAGTTACTCATTCATCTCCCCTTTTTCCATGCAGATACCTGTAGGGGCAAGATTTATCGGTATCCCAGCAACGGAATCAGCTGAGGCCCCTAGAGGTGTAATGGTTGAAGTGTATTGGCAGCAAGACGATTCCGGGACGCTCTGCATTTCCGGGAACTCTTCAGAGATCCCTATACCACCTCATGTGCAACTGGGAACCACTTCAACTACATCATCTCGCAGAATTTTTGGCAGAGCAAAGAAGATTCACGGTATTGTTATTGATCCCTCTCAGATAACTGATTTGGACATGCGATGATTCAGATGCCAGAACCAGAAGCTACTGTAGTACTTCATGTACATCAATCTGCTGTATCGGTTTCGCAAATATCTAGTTATACAATAGCTTATTCTTCAAGGTTCTACAGAGGAACCTTTTGCATCCCTCAGTAATAGGTTTTCTGATATACTTATCTCTGATACATTTGTATACGAGATCATACAATTTTTTACGCAAATTCTTAAATATTTTATTGATTTTTTTTATAGGCAATATTTTAGTGATAAGTTACAGTTTCCTGCCAATTGAAGGAACATTTAAGTTTTTTTAGTACAAATGAAGGCGAAGAGAACATAAAACAAGAGTAAAAGATACAACTAAAGTTAGCAGAACACCAGCAAGGCGGTTGATACTGGACCGCGGCGGAGTTATTTAGGCCACATTGCCTACACCAATATGATCTTCAAGAAAGTCAGGAACCAAAGCAAATAAGCGCATATCGGTTTCGGTGGCAGTGTTAGAAAGTCCCTATTTGGCCATACAATCCGCATCCTTGTTATTCATGCGTGGAGTAAAATAGATCGAGCCCATACAACACATGGTCATCATCCGATATATGTGCCGTAACAGTGAACTTCAGGACGTCCTTAGTTCGCTCTGATACGAATTTTAAGTGCAACCATGCTATCCGTGTATAATAAAACTTGAGTAATTGTCAAAAGTGAGGTTGACCTAATTATGAGAGTAACAGTAGACTTATGATCCACGACGCTTGACACACCTTTGACACGCGCTCGAAAGTGCGAAAAAACTCACACGACCATTCCGATAGAAATCTCTTAACCTAGCCAGTAATCCTTGGCGGCAGCCTCAAAATCTGCCAAACCACGGGGTGACGGCGACCCATCTACCCACGGTGGCGCCAGCAATGGTGCCCGCTGCACCCAATAGCTTGGATCCGGTACCGCAACTAGACAAATCATTTGCATCAGTGCTATTGGCAAACCGAGCAACAACACAGTAATCTTGTGCGAGACTCAAAATTACAGCGACTATCTCGAAGTGGAAAGGAGAGCCCGAGGTCGAATTCTCTGAGGAGCCCATACAATTCCTGTCAGCCCCTTTCCATAATGCTCTAATTGGGAAATTTAGCTATGGGTGTCCCTAGATAGATGAAATCAGGAAAGCTATTACTGAAATTGGTCTCAAATCCGGGAAAATTTTTCTTTCTGCCACAAAATAGTGGCTAGTTTTTTAATTTGCCACTAACCGGTCTTCGGAAGGCCGGTGAGAGTAACCGGTCTTCTGGAGACCGGTATATAGTGATACCGGTCTTCCAAAGACCGGTAATAATTAATATCGCTAATCAACGTAATTAAGGATATACCGGTCATTCGAAGACCGGTATGTTAAAAAAATTATTTTTAATACATATCGGTCTTCCAAAGACCGGTATATATTAAAAATAACTTTTTTTTAAATATTAAAGTTTATATATATATATTGATTTTATTGTTATTGTTAATGAATTGATATATATTTATAAGCGCGTAATGCAAACAGATTGAATTTTAAAAATAACAAATGTCAATAATTTCTTTAATCTATAAATGTCCTCCAATATTCCGGATCAATTGCAGGGTCTTCTTGTGATGTGCTGCCAATGCCTAACGAAAAACTCGGGGGTCGTATACCCTGAGTGTCTCGCGAACTATTCGGGGGTCGTATATCCTGAAAATTACTAGGTGCTGTCATCGGCTGAGTAGCTATGGGGGTACACTCGTAATGCTGCTCTAGATCAGGCACACCTCGACCTCCGAGCATGGACTGGAGAAATGATTGTAACTCCACTCCGGCCCCTCGCCACTGCTCCTCTGTCGTACAGTGTTCTACCATCTCACCAACCCGATGGTACTAT
>JAOYMZ010000021.1:100147-134412 GCA_025802335.1 Pinguicula primuliflora | reverse complement strand
GCATATATCAAAGCTGCAGCGGCAGAAACCATGCGGTTCTTCACTTATAGTGCCTCACATAGGCGAAGGCGTGTTTATGCTACGGAAGGCATTCTGGACTTCTCAGACCCGAGCACTGAACTAGAGTTGGAAAACTGGCTCGACTTTCGTGTTCAGGTCGACAGTGCGGTGTGTAGACCTAACCGTAAAGCTGCAGTTGGAGGGGTCATATTAGACAAGCTTCAGCGGCCTGTCCTGGTGTTCACTGGCCGAATTGGTACTTATGAAAGCCACACTGCTGAAATCTGGGCTATTTATCATGGCATTAAGGCATGTAGGCACTTGCAACTATAGAATGTCGTGGTAGAATCAGACTCAAAGCAAGCCCTATTGACCATATGTGGAAGCATGTTGGATGTTCCCAATTCTGGCTTGATTCGTCGGATTAAGACTTGGCTGGCTCAATCGTCATTCCAATTGTCATACCGGAACAGGGAAGACCTAGGGTTTGCTGATTCCCTAGCCAAGGAAGGCCTGAGCTCCAATTTTATTGGGGTCTCATTTATACCTGCTAGTGTTCATGTTGGGCATATGGATTTGGGTGATGTACCTATTCCATCACCTCCTTATCCTTCTATAGCAGCATCTGCAGCTACTCCAAGTCAGATTGCATCAAAGTACTGCCAGAGGGTTCCTGTCCAGGACAATGAGATAATTGGCCTGCCGCTTCACCCCGTCGTCCAAAACCCGACGAGGGCTTCATCGTTTGTGTTTAATCCTCCGTGAGACTCTAGTTTGGGCAGATGTTATTTTGTTTTGACTGCTTTTGTTTTTCTGACCGTTTGTGGCTCCGTTGTATCAAAAAAAATTGAGAAGAATAGGATATAACGACGTCGCATCCCAACACATACTTAATTTAATATAAATTGATTAAGTATATCTACATTTTTCAATAAATTAATCCTTCATTTCCCTTTCTTTAATCCTTCAAAATACCATGACCGACTTAACTTAACACCCGATGCCAGGTGTGACAGGATTACAAGGTGGTCCCAGAAGCAGCCGCCTTCCTTCGGCAATCGACATCCTCTCATTGAAACCCAACTACAAGGGGGACGACGAGGAGCTGCCCGTCGGCGGACAGAATTTGGTCGGGAGCGGGTATGTTGGTCGGTAGTAGACGGACATGGGTTCTGATTTTTATTGTCGTCATGTCAAGCTCATGCTTCCGCACCTCCTTGTCAAAGGCCGACCCTTTTGCAGCTCAGAAGAAACGGATGAGCAATAAAGTTCGCGAGATGTAAGAGAGCTCCATGTTTTGATATTCATGCCCGGCTTAAATGATTAATTCGAGGAAATTCATAAGATTTTAGCCGGAGTGTGCTGAAGTCATTGTATTGTTTGTGGATTGATGTCTTGTTCTGTCACTGGGATTGACAGTTTATTTGATGATGGGTTCCTGGTGATTAACTTTTCGTGGTCTATCTTTTGTAATTTGGTATGTTGGGAATTTGTGAAAGGGGAGTGAAATCACAATATACTAATATAAATAGGATTTGTGGGCTAAAGCAATCACCTGCTCCAAGAATGTGGTTTTTGAGAACACATACACCTCACCTGTGGCGAAAGTCCTTCCTAATTATATTAGCCCACACATGCACACACGAGGTCCGAGCCCGGATTAGGGTCGGGTCCATTTTCTAACATGCTTATTTGCTCAATTTAGAAGGTCTACTCTGAATCAGATCATTGACTCGTAATAGTGGGACTATATTTGTGAAGGGCATCTGATCAGATGATGGAATGACTAGTAGCTAAGAGGGATAAGAGTGAGTGTTTTTGCGAAATGGACATCATCAGTAAACTCTTGTCCATGTTGATAGGATGTGGGATCTACAGTTTTGCATTGAGGAAGAGGGAATTTTACCACTAATGTTCTCCTGTTGGATAAATATAGTTAATGGAACCTTGCAGCATTTAATCAAGTGCATTACTCACTTTTCATCTACATGGCAGGTTCTACCATGCGTATGACAGTTACATGACATATGCTTTTCCGGTTAGTCAGTGTCTGTAATTGTAGATATCATATTGTATTAGGTTCTTTTAAATGTGACGTGGAGATTAATTCAAAGTACTAAATCTTCAGCATGATGAATTGAAGCCTTTGACCAGAACGTACACGGATTCTCTAGGTGAACTCGGAAATTTGAAAGTAAGCTTTCTTATGTATCCCTATAATAAAAAATAAAATAAAGCCCTTCTTTTGGATAAGTTTGGTAAGGACTAAGGAGGAGTATTGAATAACCAAATCTTTAACTCCATGGTCCTTCAAATTGTAGCTTGAGCATCTATCACAAGCGTACAATGGATCAGCTCTCTCCCTTATTGAATCATTGTCCAGGTTTCATACTTTTCTTTCTGTTGGTATGATGTCAAGTTAACACAGCAATAGTTTTTCTTCCATTTTTAGATTCTTTGCTAACTCCTGCACGTAATTTTCTTCGTGGCAACATCATGGCCTTGGTCTTAAGGTGACCTTTTTCTACTTACAGTCTTGCAGTCTTGGGAGACTATACAGAATTCCAAAAGGCAGTGGGTTGGCTATCTGAAAATCTAGTGTTTGATGTTGATGTGAGAGTAAATCTTTTTGAGGTACTTTTAACTTATTCATTTCAGATATGTCTTATTGTCTGAAAACATTGACTACAGAGTATTTTATTCTTATTTTACCATTATTATTTCGATTGGGGATAGTGGCCGTTTAATATTTATAAAGTGCCACTGTACCTGTATCCTGTGCAGATGCAGTTTGAGGTTTTAATTCTTTACTCGCCTTGATTTATTCTGTAGTGCAACATAAGAGTACTTGGAGGACTTGTGTCTGCTCATATTCTTGCAAATGATTCTACAAACAGGTTCACTACTTATGAAAATCAACTTCTTGTTCTTGCTGAGGATTTGGGAGAACGGTTGTTGCCCGCTTTTGATACCCCCACTGGACTCCCTTTTGCATGGATCAATTTAAAGGTAATATACATTATAGCTGCTGATCTCTGTTTACGTGAGTTGTTTGTATACAGGATGCCTCTGAAAAACCCTTCTGATGTGCTTTTACTTTTTAGAGTTTTTTTAACTTGTTAACTGAATTATGCTTTTCTCTGTCTCTCTGGTAAGAGTTATTATTATTATTAAGTTTTATAAGAGCTAATCTGAGCATGTGAATAATCTGCTCCAACTGTAACCTTTTCTTTGAGATGCCTGCAAATCAAGTTTTTTTTTTCTTTGACCAGCCCAATGCAAGCTTTATATTATTCTTTACATACTTAACATTGAATGCTTTATGTTTAACCGTTTGTTCCTGAATTTATAAAATTGCAATTTTTTTAGATATTATATAATGTATTTTATCATTGTGAGTAAATGTCTTTATAGGAAAAAGTGAGGCAGTTGGTGTATTTGAAAAATTATGTTGTATGGTTACAGTGAGTTTTTTCTTGGTTCATATAGAATTGGTGTTTATGTTACTTCTCTGCATAACTCTTATGTACAGTATGGTGTGATGGAGAACGAGACAACAGAAACAAGCACATCTGGTTGTGGTACGATCTCCCGCTCTCTGTCTGCCAAGTATGCATGCAAATCTATTTCTCATTATTCTGACTTCAAAATATTGATATAGGTTCTTTAATTCTCGAAATGGGAGCATTATCACGCCTAACCGGTGACCTGCGATTTGAGTCTGCTGCTCTCCGTGCTCTTCGCAAATTATGGAGCATGAGAAGCTCTTTGAATCTTTTAGGCACAACGCTTGATGTTGTGACTGGTGAATGGACTGGGTACTCTTCTGGAATTGGTGCTGGTATGCATTTTTCAATTGTTAGTCATAGTATTCGCACATAACTTGGAGGTACCTTTGGCCCTTTGGGATCTAGAAATAAACTCTTTTGTATCAATTGATGAAAAGATTTTTTTACTTCACTCTCACCAGTTTCCTCTTTTTTGACAGGGGTTGATTCATTTTATGAATATCTTCTTAAAGCCCACCTTTTGTTTGGGGGAGAAGAATATTGGACGATGTTTCAATCTGCATATCGTGCTGTGCAAAAATATTTTAGAGATGGGCCTTGGTAATTATCTCGTTCAGCATCTCTAGTCATAAGACAAATGCGCACTCCTCTGAGTCTATCATTGCATCATTACATAAATCTTATTCATGAATTTTTCCCTTCTTTCTTTATCATTTTTTAACCCTCTGTTGTCTTTAGAACTTGTGCGTAACTTATTTTAGTAGAACTGTCTTTACTTCTCAATATATTAAAAGGTAGACCTTTGTTAGCTCTAGTTATTCCACAAACTACTTTATTTTGGTTCCCAGATTGGTCATTGGAGTTACCCGAAACTGCGTCAACTGTCATTAGGTACCATGAAGCTGACATGAGAACAGGAAGAGCAACATATTGGCAACTTACAAGTCTTCAAGCATTTTGGCCCGGACTTCAGGCATGCACCAAGAGCTCTAAATTGCTGTTAATGATTGCTCTGGGCATGGAAACATTATTGATATTTAGCATCATGACCAGGTTCTTGTCGGGGATATTACTGCTGCTAACTCATCATACTGTGAGTTTTTCTATATATGGAAAAAGTTTGGAGTATTGCCTGAAAGGTATTGTATATATCTTTCATATATTGTTTTCGCTTGTGGCACATAAACACAGTTGTTTCTACTTTATCCTCTGTTTAGCTCGATGCAATGGTGTCTTTCAGATATCTCCTCCAACATCAAATGATGCACCCTACAGAGAAATACTATCCACTACGCCCAGAGTTTGCGGAATCCACATTTTACCTATATCAAGCTACCAAAGGTAGATTTTTTCTGCTGTACTTGTGCTAGGTCGCAGTTATGAAAATTCGACATTCTGTATGTTATGAGTTTTTCTTTCTAAGAATTTATTGGTAACAAATCTACATCAACTGTCATTTCATTTGTGGGAAAATTTCAATGACTCTTATTGCTATTACAATTTGGGTCTAATATGATTCTGAATAATACTAGGTATACTTACTAATTTTATACTTAATTAAGTATACACATCAAAACGACGTCGTTTTGATGTGTGTTGAGTCAAAACGACGTCGTTTTCACTTAAGTGTATAAATATTAAAACGATGTCGTTTTGACTCAACAGTCAACACACATCAAAACGGCGTCGTTTCATCACCTATACTTAATTATGTATAAAATCGCTTAGTATGCGTAGCATTATTGTATGATTCTGGTAAAATAAAATTTCTTTTGTTAATCAGATCCATGGTACTTAGAAGTGGGCAAGTCGATTGTGAGTTCTCTCAATTTGTTCACTCGAGTTGAAGGCGGTTTTGCTAGCATTAGAGATGTAGCAACTATGGAGTTGGAAGATCATCAACATAGTTTCTTCCTTGCTGAGACGTGAGTCCCGCTTAATGCCATTAAATTTTAGTGAACCTGCATATGATTTTTTTTTTTGGGTAAAGAACCAGGAAGAAAGAATAAGTTTATGGAAGCGGGTTGCAATACTTCCCATCTTTTAAAAGAAAAAAATTAAATGTAATCGTTTCTCTACTTTGTTAATTTATCTTTCCTGATGCTCCATTTCAATATTCCAATTATTTTCCTCTGAACTTTCCTTAAATTTATTTCTTCAAAATACTCATTCTTTTGCGCTGTTCACGGATTTATCTCATCATGTTCAATTTGCTTATACTGTGTTTTGAGCTATTTTCATCACGGTGATATGATAAGTGCAGCTCTGTGCTTACCTGGTTTTTTGTTTGCGCCAGGTGCAAATACTTATACCTTCTGTTTGATGACTCATTTTTGGTGGACCGTAATTACGTATTTACGACGGAAGGTCACCCACTCCCTATTTTAACTTCTTGGCATGAGAAACACCCTGAGGCCCATATTTCCAGTAATTGGACATCTGTCAAGGTTCTTTTTCTTGCTTCCCGGATTTGGCTGGCTTCATTACATCAAATACAACAGACTTAGTATTTATGGAAACCATATATGCATATATTTTCTTGTTTGTTGCCTGCTACAACTTTCTACCGAAATTAGCAGGCAGGTTTCAAGAGGAAGAGGGGGAGTCTCACTGTAAAGTGTGCAGTGCCCTCGTGGACGGCGGGATTGGCCTGACAGCGGGCCCGCATAAAAATGTTAAACACCGGCCCACTTGCCGCACCAATCCCATCACTGTATACTATACAGTGCTCTTTTCACTGTACGTCCCCTGCTCCCGTTTCAAGAGGGCTACAAAAATGTGAATGTGTCTGCACTGCAGTTAATTGTTTCTGCTACAATGTTTTACCCTCTATTTAGACAACTTGGTTGAAAATAAACTGTGTTACTCTATTTTAAGAACTTTTATAGTTTGTGGTACTTATGTTTCATCACCTGATAAATCTGACTCGTGTGCAGAATGAAGGTTCACGGGAAGGAGCCAGTCCATTGTCTTTGCAAATCTGTCCATCAACTTCGGTTAACTCTTTACCCCACCATCAGCGATTTGAGAGTGTTTGTCATGTCCCTGATGCGCGTGCTGACCATAGATGTCGAACCAATGAGGATTGCGGAATCGACTCAACCTCTTGTAGACGAAGATTCTGTAGCATGGCTGGCTACTGCGGGATATGGCTACACATATGAGAAGCTTTGTCTGTACTGTACCTATATATTGTTTGCAGCAACAATATATCTTCAGAGTGGATAGTAAAAAGTGGATTAGTGTTGCAGCTACGTCCAGCACCATTTTGTAAGTGGCCGGAAAGTGAAAGAGAGAGATATACCATACATGTTACACAGAAATCTTGATATAATGCGCTGCTGTGGAAACATATTTGTGTTTGTCCAAAATGTTACAAAATAAACCAGGCGTTTTCTTTAGTAGTTCAACAAACATTGTTGCTTCTGCTGGTCACCTTTGCTGTTTTTATCCTTAATCCCATCTTAATAGATATGCATGTCGCCAAGCCACCACGTTGCTATAAAACACCTCCTTAAGTTATGAGATATCACCACCCAATTGAGTGAAATGTTGAGCTGGATTTTTCAACAACTGATTGGTTGCTGATATCCCATGGAGAGGTGCAAAGGTGATGCTGAAAGGAGGTGACTTATATAGCATTTTCCCGCCAAGCCACGACGTTGAATGAGCATTTGGAGGTGACTGAAAAGTTTTTCTATTTAAAACAGACAATAGATAATAGGATCAGAAATTTTTTGGTGCGGAAAAAATATTTTTAGTTACCGAATTCTAATTATGTCCGTCGGATCAACCGGACAGGATTTAAATACTCATTTAACTTAAGTGATTTAATGCTGACCGTCAGATCAACATTGGACGGACATGATTAGAATTCGGCAACTAAGAAATTTATCTTAGGTGATCTAATCCTGATCGTCAGATCAATATTAAACTGACTGGATTAAAATTTGACAATTAAAAAATGTTGGCCGTAGATAACCTTCACGCCTGAAAATTTTCAACAATAGGATAGGTTTAACGGGTAGCCGTTACGGTTCCGATAAATAAGGTTTTCTATTGATAAACAGCGTACGAGTAGACAATAGACAATCGTATAGGTTTAAAGGGTAGCCCGTTACTGATCCGATTAATATGGTCACAACAGTCACTTATTTACCTTCACACATAACACAATGGAACCAATCTTTTGGCCAATTTCATCAAAACCATTTCCGTCGACGCAGCCACCACCATCACCGCCACTATCCTTCCATATTTTCCGTTTATCTTCTACATGCACGTAAAACCTTCAATCTGATTGATTGTCAAATAATTGATAACCCGTCCTGATATATTCTCTGCGTGAAAATTGTTTATCCGGATTTAGTGCTGTTCGAGGCGGCGGGATTTGGTTTTGGATTCTGTTTGAAGAGAGTAGTCCGCCGTGACAATGGCGGACTCTGTGAAAGAAATCCTTGTAAAGCCAATACAGTATGCCGACGAGGTGGTAAAGATTGCAGATCAGGCCAGCTCATTCCGGCAAGAGTGCCTCGAAATCAAGGCCAAGACGGAGAAGCTAGCCGGTCTCCTACGTCAGGCGGCGCGTGCCAGCGGCGATCTCTATGAGCGGCCGACGCGGCGGATCATCGACGACATCGAGCAAGTTCTTGATAAGGCCCTAGGTTTGGTCTTCAAATGCCGAGCCAATGGCCTCAGCAGGATTTTTACCATCATCCCCGCAGGTTCCTTCCGGAAAATATCCCAACAGCTCGAGAATTCCATCGGCGATGTGTCCTGGCTCCTCCGTGTGTCAGCGACGGCGGATGATCGGGATGAGGAGTACCTCGGGCTGCCACCGATTGCGTCGAATGAGCCTATCCTTGGTTTGATTTGGGAACAAATAGCGAGATTATGCTCTGGGTCGATTGAGGATCGGACAGACGCCGCTGCTTCCTTAATTTCGTTTGCGAGAGATAATGATCGTTTTGGTAGTTTGATTATTGACGAAGGTGGTGTGCCGCCATTATTGAAGCTTGCAAAGGAAGGTCGAGCCGAAGGACAGGAGAATGCGGCAAGGGCTATCGGACTGCTGGCAAAGGATCCAGAGAGCGTGGAGCAAATAGTGAATGCAGGTGTCTGCCAGGTGTTTGCGAAAATTCTCAAAGATGGCCCCATGAAGGTTCAGGTTGTGGTAGCTTGGGCTGTATCAGAATTGGCTGCCCATCACCGAAAATGCCAAGATACATTCGCCCAGAACAACACCATCCGTTTGCTGGTCAGTCATCTTGCCTTCGAGACGATCCCGGAGCATAGCAAATATGCTATTACCAGTAAACAAAACTTGTCCATTCACTCTATTGTCATGGCTTCCAATACGAATAAGGACAGTAGTAATGTTCAGAGTATGAGTGGAAACCAGAATGATAATAATCATCATCATCTTGATGGTCATATGAAGCATCTAGTGGGAGATGAAACAACAACCCAAATGCAGAATGTCGTCACAAGTACAATGGCACTGCAGAAGCCTACCATTGCCGAGACTGCTCACAAGAATGAACACTGTAATGATCAGCAACCCCTCAACAAGAAGCATAAACATCATGATTCATTAACTGGAAGTAGCATCAAGCGTGGCAGAGAGTACGAAGATCCTGCTACAAAGGCAGAGATGAAGTCCATGTCTGCAAGAGCTCTTCGCTATTTATGTGCTGGAAATGTATCTGCCTGTAGGAGTATAACAGAGTCCAGAGCTCTTCTATGCTTTGCTGTGCTTCTGGAGAAGGGACATGAGGACGTTAAGTACCACTCAGCCATGGCGCTTATGGAAATCACAGCAGTGGCAGAACAAGATGCAGATCTCAGGCGGTCTGCTTTTAAACCTACAGCTCCAGCAGCGAAAGCTGTCGTGGACCAATTTGTTCGGATCATCACCAAAGCAGATTCAGAATTACTCATTCCCAGCATCAGGTCCATTGGGAACCTGGCAAGAACTTTCCGTGCTACTGAAACGAGGTTCATCGGCCCGTTGGTGAATCTTTTAGATGATACTGAGCCGGAGGTGACTAGTGAGGCAGCAGTGGCTCTCAACAAATTCGCCTGTCCGGGTAATTTCCTACACGACAACCACTGTAAGGATATCATAGGTCATGGAGGGACAAAGCCTCTGGTACAATTAGTTTACTTTGGTGAACAGCGTGTGCAGATACCTTCCTTCATCCTCATCTGCCATCTTGCACTGCATGTCCCTGATAGCGAGACATTAGCGCAGGATGATATTCTCATTGTTCTGGAATGGGCTACGAAACAGTCGCATATAATGCAAGATAAAGACATCGAATCACTAGTTTTTGAAGCCAAACAGAGATTGGAACTCTACCAATCCAGACGATCTAAGGGATACCATTAAAGACAGGATTCTTGATAGTTGGGTGATTCATTCTTTGTTTTTGTAGGGTAGGATTAGAAACTGCAGCTCATTGTTGATTCATGATCCGGTGGAAGCATAACATATTCTCAAAGTAGAATTTCTCAAAAAACATCTTGTTTTTCAATTTTCTTTCTACAACCCAACACATTCTTCAATCAGGTGGCCAATCAGGTGCAATCCAGAAATCCATCTGGGGTGCTCAAATTTTCTTATACCATGTCCACAAATATGACGCTTAGTGATATATAAGATGAGTCCTGGTTTAGTTTAAACATTAATTGGCCACTCATTAGTCTATATTGTATCATTTTTTCATTGACTTCGGATCGCCGAAAAAAAATCCGTCAATATTTTCGTATTTTTCGTGTTGAAGCCTTACGGGAACCCATCATAGAATTTAATCCCGAAGATTGAATGTTATGATTTAAGTTTTAGGTTCAGTTTTATTTCTGGATTTTAGTTTTATTTGACGACGTTGCCGTTAAAATCGAATTCTATAACCGATTTTCTAAAGATTTTAACATGATGATTCCGAAAATATTAGCAGATCTATATCTACATTGAAGGGCAGTAAACGACCGCATGCCCCGAACAAAGCGACGCCTTCAAATGGGTTTATTGTGCAAAATTTCTGACCGTTCGATCGAATTCATTGTGCACGGATGCTGACCGCACGATGTCAGCAAAACTTTCCATCTAGGTCAGCTTCCTCCAGCCCCCGATTTGCTCCCGTTCGCCTATTTTACGGTTCTTTCGACGACCGCCTCTTCCACCATTCCGGCTCCCGTTCGCTCTTCCACCATTCCGGCTACCGTTCAAGGTATGTGCTTCTATTTTTGGGTTCCAGATTTGTGCATTTCAATACCCACATTTATGCTTTTTGGCTGGGTTTTCGTTTACAGTTAGTTCTGTTGGTAGGCTTTCTTTGTGCATTTCGGTTTTGTGCTTTTTGGATGGGTTTACATTTCTGCAATTTATGGATACTTTCGGTCTGTAAAATGGTACTTGGACTCCTTCGTTCTGTTTGGCATTCGTGTTGTTGCTTCTTTCTGCAATTCATATTGTTGTCCTGGAGTTCCCCACCACAATCAGCAGCACCCGATCTCCTGCATTCAACTGTGTGGGATTCTTTGACCCCGAAGAATAACGGTTGATATTTTAGGTTAATTGGTTTCTTTATTCTTTTTGGTCCTGGGTTACCTATTCATTCAGGTTTCTTATTCTTACTCTTATTCTTTTTTTTTGTGAAGTTTGTAATGTCTTATACTTTGCTGCAGGTGATACCTTCAAGGTATTTAATTTGTAATTCCTTTGGACAGTGTGATTTGCATGGGATTGGAAATTTGCTTCTTTCTGCTTCCCAGTTCCGATTTCCAGGTCTGTGCATTTCGATTCCAATTAACGAATGCATTTCGAATCCAATCAAAGAATGCATTTCGAATCCAATTAACGAAGGAATCGATTCCTACATTATGCTTTTTTAATATATAGATGCTTTTTGGATTGGTTTTCGCTCTTTGGACTCATATGCTTTCGTTCCTGTTGGTAGGCTTTCGTTCCTGTTGGTAGGCTTGCATTTCGTTCTGTTAGTAGGCTTTCGTGTTCTATATTTTTGCGAATTTGCGATTTCGTTCTGTTGGTAAGCTTTTCCAGCAATGTATAAATCGAAATGTCTTATGAGCGAATTACGGTTATGCTTTACATATCATTATACTTATGGTTCTGTTTCTGATAAGTGATACATCTCTGGAATCTATGGTACTTATGGTTTCTGATACTTCGATACTTCGATTCGTGATACTCCCATTCTCTAAATTTCTGATACTTCGATTCCTTAAATTTCAGGAAGTCTTATGAGCGAATTACGGTTGGAATACTTTTTCTTAAATTGCAGATCATCTTCAGTTTTTTTGATTCGAGATTTTGATCTGCAACATCGTTAAATATCTTGAAGAACACAATCAAAAGCTTCTTTGAACCAACTGAAACATCCGAGCAAATTGTTGAATTCTACATTTTTTAGTCGCCATTTTTAGTCGCCATCTTTTGTAGCCATTATTTAATTGACGTTTTTGGTAGCAGTTTTTAGTAGCCGTTTTTAGTAGCCATTTTTAGTAGCCATTATTTAGTAGCTTGCCATTTTTAGATGACATTTTTTAGTAGCTTGCCATTTTTAGATAGACATTTTTAGTAGCTTCACACCAAACATCGTCTACCCGGAGGTTCTCAACTAAACAGGTATCAACGAGCTCGGTATTGTCCATTTCTTTTTCTTCTGTCAGTTTGGAGTTTTCGATGCAAATTTAATCAATGCTGATTTTTCTACTACTTATGGCTTTTGGTATGTTGGGGAAATTGGTTGCTGACATTTCGGGGCTAGAAAGTTGTTATCTTTGTGTAAATTGGTTTGAAATTAGTTGCAATTGGTTGAAATTGAGTCTCGCAAGCAATGAACAGGAGGTCAATATTATAAAGTTGCTATCTTTGTCTACTTAAGACATTCTCAAACCAACTTCCTTTGCTGTTTTTTGATTAACAAAGTTTATAACTTCTTGAACAAAATTCTTAAGGCGTTTTCGACAAAACGGAAGGTATCTTTGCTGAAATTGGTTGCTGTGATTTTTGCTATAATTTCAGGCACATTACTGCTCGGTGACTTAAGCTAATAGATTACAAATTGCACTGCTCTACTACATTTGACACTTCTACTTTACTTCCAACGCCAAAAAAAACTGATTTAGACTTATCATTCTGAGTTGATAGTTCTGATTCTGATTATGTTTGCTAATTCAGCATTTGTCAACTCTAAGTTGATAATTCTCTGGATATTTTGATTTGGTTACATCTTATAGATCTTTTTAAACAAGTTCGGCATTTTCTGCTTGCATATGCCCTTCTGGCTTCTATGCATTGATACATTGAGAACTTCTGGCTTCTATGCATTGAATTTGAAAGTTATTCTAATTCAAGTGGTTATAGCAGTGATGCATTGAGAAGTTTTCTAACTTTGATGGAGTTTTCTACTTTGATCTACAAATTCTGAACAATCCATGGAATTCTCCAAAGGGGAATTCTGGTAGATTTATTTTAAACGTGTCTGCATCAATAGTAGGAAAGTTAAGATAACTTGGGACGGACTCCTGTTTAGTAATTGGATATGATCTTAGTTGAGATTCTACCTCAAGAATGAGAGTATTATATGTTAATATTGTCATATTGCTAATTCATAACTCAGTATATTTAACCGATGGATCAGTTGAAGATCTTCATGGTATTTTTATAAACAAACTGCAAAGAGAAATGACAGGGGTGAGTAAATATACCATCTTGCCATCTAAAACATAAATTATTGGAACTTTGGCGTGTAAAAGGCTATTTATTGATTGATTATGCTCCAAAAATTTGAACCTACATTTTCCAGGCTGATTGTCTATATTAAATTATGTAATCTTCTATACTCTTTATAGTGTGATGTAATGATATAAATCACAAAATACAAAACAATTTATCATCTTTCCCATTCTTCACAATCATCAGTTCTTTGTGATCCGCTTCTTCGACGAACGCTCCCAGTGCTTCGGGTTTCAGGTATGATTTCTTTTCATTCTTGCATTTCCTACACTCCTGCATTCCTGCATTCCGTTGAATCTGCAAATTTCATGGGAACTGTCGGAATTTGCTTAGTTGGTTGTCATTGATGCATCTTTTAATGGTCCAGGTGCTTCTATTGACCCTGATTTCAGATTCTACGTGATGAAGGGTAAGGAGAGCAGTTTTTGAATGCTATAGCAGATTTGAATACTATTTCATTTTATTTAGGAGTAGAGGACACATATACTATTTCATTGTATTTGTGCTATACCATATTATGGAAGTGTGTATATGATTGTGATTACTCCTTCAAATCATCTTTTGAATTCCAAATTTACACGTGTGGCTGTAGCCACCGGCAATATACTAGTTTTTTTAACAATCCGACATTGCCTAAAAAAATTCCAATAAAAACCATATTACCATTAAATGATATGAACATAAATTCAAACTTAAGTTTTGTATATAAATATAAAATATTTATAATATCAGTAAATATAAAATAAAAATAAAATAAATGACTAGAACTATAGGATAAATAATAAATAAAAAAATATAATGTCAATAAATATGTCTTAAATACGATTTAAATGCATATAACACATAATATATTTTATACTTTTTAAAGTGCTTTAAATCAAAAATCATAATAAGGTTGTGTTTTGTACCTCTAAAAAATTAACTTTTTTTCTCCTTTTTCTTTTTTTTAATAAAATTATTTCAAGTTTAGTGTTTTAGAACTCTACTTATCATTTTCATTCTCCTTTTTTCTTCCCCCAAAAAGTCATTTTTTTTTAGCAAGGTTGAGATTACTTTTTTTCTCATTCTCCTTAAAATGTCATATTTATAAATAATTAAACTTTATATAAAAAATATATACCTACAATACCCTAAATTCTAATACCAAAAATCTGAGGAAACTCTACTGGAACTGTTGGATACTGTGTATACTCTGATTGTATCCCATCCCCTAGCCATGAATTTTTGCTCCGGCTCTACAGATACATCCACTTTTAACATGCACTGTGGGATACAAAAGAGGGGCTAAACAGATATTCCGTTATCGGTGATGTATCGCACTAAATAGCTGGGCCACTGGAATCCTGCCTGTGTATAAAAAGAAAAGTTCGACAAACTGTGCAGCAAAATACCAAGCAATGCAGCTTCGATCAGACAGAGAGCTTATCAACAAACCATGGCAAAAATTGATTATCAAAAAAATTTGACGGCAAATTCCTCTCTATTCCATATTATTTTTGGAATAGAGAGGAGAATGGGTTTCAGGAATCAATCTCTATTATAATTTTAAAAGTAAGAATATTTGGGTCTTTCTATAAAATTTAGTTATCTTAATAAAAAAGATAATAATTACTATTTCCATTATGATATCCATTTTTGAAATGTTTTCCAAACACTTTAAAATTTGAAAAGAAGAAGAAGAAGAATGAAAAATCAAGTAGAGGTACAAAACAGACACTAAATTGACACGAAAATTGGCCCATGTTCAACTCTCTCTTCAAATTTTTTCTTTCTTCAAATTTTCAAAAACTATGGAACCTAAAGGATTTTTTGGGCCTTTATTGGAGGTGCTTGAGCTCCCCTAAGTACCCCAGTAGCTCCGCTTATAGAAATCAAGAACACGATATTTATGTGGTTCGGCAATTGCCTATGTCCACGGGAGAATTTTTCTTGTGTGTATATTCATTTGTTGAGGTTACATTTATACACACATATCACGATTCCCATTATTTGCCTAATCCCGAGATTTAAGGGATTCTAACAAGGAAGGATCATCACTTAATATCCTTTTCTTAATTACATTTGTTTTCTCAATACTTTCCCTCAAGTTGGGTGTTGGATATCCGATGCCCAACTTGAATAATACATCTTGGAAGATTCGACCACTCACTGTTTTGGTCAGGATATCTGCTAGTTGATCATCTGATCACACAAAGGGAAGTGTTATGCATCCATCTTCGAGTTCTCTTTAATGAAATGACGGTCCACCTCTACATGTTTAATCCGATCATGTTAGATTGGATTCTGAGCGATCTGAATGGCTGCCCAATTCTCACACCGCAAAGGGCACGCCTGAGATGGTGCAAAACCCAACTCTGTCATCAACTTTCTTATCCACAAGACTGCTGCCACACCACGAGCTACTCCACGAAATTCGACCTCAGCACTAGATAATGCAACCACCTTCTGCTTCTTACTTTTTCATGTCACAAGATTTCCCCCAATTATAGTGAAATATCCGGAGGTACATCGACGATCAACCGGATTGTTGGACCAATCAGCATCAGTATAGGCCTCAATCTTCAAATGTCCATTTCATCAAAAAAGGATCCCAATGTTAGGGAACCCCTTTAGGTACCTTACTATCCTCAGAGTTGCATCCATGTGCTTCTTCTAAGGATTGTGCATGAACTGGCTCACAACCCCCACAGCGTAATCAATGTCCGGATAAGTGGGCTAGATAAATCAATTTTCCCACTAAGTGTTGATATCTTGTTTTTTTGTACTCTCATCTCCTTCCACAATTCTGAGGTCATGATTTATCACCATCAGAGTATCTGCTGCCTTGCACTCCAACAGTCCAGTCTCCACTAATAGGTCCAAAATGTACTTCCTCTGTGAAATATAAATCCCCTGTCGTGAATGAGCTATCTCAATTCCAAGAAAATATTTGAGCACCCCTAGGTCTTTCATCTCAAATTCTCTGAAAAGGTTCTTCCTCAGATTTTCAATCTTTTTTTGTATCGTCTCCCGTAATAATCATGTCGTCGACATATATAATAAGACAAGTAATGCCCTGAGTGCGACGTTTCAGGAACAGAGTGTGGTCAGAGTTGCTCTGTAGATATCCGTACTTTTTCATTATCAATGTGAACCACCCGAACCAAGCCTTGGGGACTGCTTCAAACCATATAACAATTTCTTCAGCCTGAATACTTCATTAGCACCAAAATCATCAAAAAACCCGGATTGACCCTCCATATACACTTCTTCACTTAGATCTCCATATAAAATGCATTATTCACATCGAATTGATGCAGATGTCAATCTAAGCTTACTGCAATTGAGAATAGTACCCGAACAGTATCCAACTTCGCTACTGGAGAGAAAGTCTCGGAATAGTCGATCCCATACGTCTGAGTGTACCCCTTTGCAACCAGTTGAGCTTTATATCGTTCAATAGATCCATCTGCTTTCCTCTTCACTGTATAAACCCACTTGCACCCCACAGATCTTTTTCCTCTAGGCAACTTACATATCTCCCAGGTCTCATTTTTCTTCAAGGCACCCATCTCTACCTCCATAGCTTTCCTCCACTCAGACCTACTCATAGCCTCCACATCACTGTGAGGCACTTCATCAGCATAAACTGCAGTAGTGAATACGCAAGGACTCCCCCTGACCAGATCAGCAATAAGGTACTGCTGCATCTTACAATCATGATCTGAAGTATACTTCTTTGCCTTCACTCCCCGAGTGGCCTATGAGGAAGGGCGTACTTAGGTGTCATCGGGTCAGATCGTGCATCATAGTCAGCCATAGAATCCATAGAATACAAAGTCTTAGAGGGGGTAGTATTTACCTGAATATCCATAGGAGGAGACAACTGAGATGGTCCTTCCTGGTCTGGTCATCCAATGTCAACGTCATGGTCCAATGACAACTGAGATGGTCCTTCCTGCTCTTACAAATTCAAACCGTTTTGTAAGTATTAAATATACAAATCTTGCACCTCATCATATAAATAGAACCATCACCCAATATATTACCACAACCGGGGATTTAAATCGCTAAGTGTTAGGGTAAATCATTGAAAGATTTGTAATTATTCATAGTTATAAATCTTTCCCTTCTTTCTTGGAATTTGATTACCATAATCTTGAAATAGACCTAGACTAGAGTGTGCCTATAAATACATGTATATGATGTAAAGGAATGTGTGATTGAATATGCAAAAAATTTCCCAAAGGTTGTTTTCTTTCTTTTCTTTATGGTATCAGAGCAGGGAGAACCTGCGGTATCGTCATCTACCAATTGATTATTCCGATGAATTTATTGCCGGCGATGGCCAATCAAATGGCGCTCACGAAAGTGGTGAAGTTACTTGGTCAGTGGTTAGCCGAGATACTGATGGGGCATATTGATACGATAGTGAATGAAATATGGAGACTAAAAAATGGAGTGTTGGGAAACCACTTGCCGACAAGTTGCTTTGGAAGACAACCGATCCAGCGAAGACCAACCAGATTCCGGCTTCAGATTGGGTCAAATCTAACCCGATGTTGCTGACCCGAATTCCAGAGAATGTTGTCCATCATCGAATGTGAGGAATCTCCTGTTAGACTC
The DNA here is from genome assembly GCA_025802335.1 of Pinguicula primuliflora. Lineage (NCBI taxonomy): Eukaryota > Viridiplantae > Streptophyta > Magnoliopsida > Lamiales > Lentibulariaceae > Pinguicula > Pinguicula primuliflora. The sequence continues at coordinate 116,535 of JAOYMZ010000021.1, read as the reverse complement.
GACAAATTTCTTACCAGAATCATCATCCTGGATGTAGGCCGACTCACAGGCCACCTGTGCCAGGATTGCTGCCGGCCGAACGAGTTTCTAGTGCAAACTCCGACACGGCAACAAGGACGAAAACCAAGGGTAACAGTCGTGTTTCTCCATCACGATCACCAGAAGGCGATGCCCTAGATCAGGCTGCGCGGACACTAATGGTCAGACGAGAGGAGATGATCTCTCTAAAATTGCAGGAGGCGAACAAAAGAGTGGAGGAGGCGGGTCCTCTAAAAATGGAGATGGTGGGTTGAGGGCAAAAAGTGGAAATTTACTTTTTTTGCTCTCCAATTAAAAAAGGGCATGTTATTTTCCTTTGGGTTGTTTTGGAAATTTCGATGAATCTGTAGCTTAGGTTAAGTTATGTTCGAAGAATCGGGAAAAAGGAGTGATTGGATATTTAACCGTGGTGCTACGGATATAGTGACTTATGATGCTGCTGATTTAGTGACTAGTCAAGAGAACTGGAAGCACATGATTCAAACGGTTAATGGAGAGTTGCTCCATGTGAAGGAAGCTGGATCAATTGAGATTACTTTTTTCCCCCAAAAGAGATTTTATTAATGTGAAGGCAAGAGTACAGTTCATTTGATACATTTGTTCCCTGCACTAGACTCAATCACCTTTTTTGCTGTTGATCCGTTTGTGAGCTTCTTCACCATGTGTAGTTTGTGGGCTTTCTCTTCTGGTGTGTCTTTGTTTGTGCCATGCAGAGAGCAAGCCACCATATCAGCATTTGTTTACAGTTTACTGGACCTAGCGTGCTGAAGTTATAGGAACGTCTACCCTGCACTTTCTTAAGCCCTATACATTCGGACTAAGAGAGGGTAACTCCTACCCGTCTGAACTTCACTAGGTGAAGAGGGTAAGTCGTCTCGCCTCCTCAAAACCTCTTTCGACAAACCTCCGGGGTAAGAGGGAAATCCGAAAGAGGAAAAAGAGTACGACACCTGACTTGCCTCTTTTACAAGAAAACGTGTGTGCGTGTCTCCCTCCCGTGTGTGCCTACCTATGTGTCTGGCCCTAATCCTAGAGATGGTACACCTTCCTGGGCACCCATACTGAGAGCAGTTGAGAGCTCTGATTCAGAGAGAAGGTTGTGCTCTCCTGCCAGGTAACCCCACTTAGCTAGAGGAATAGCTGGATTTTGCATACCTTTTGTGGTTTTCCTTATGGTAATATGTGAGTGCGTCTCCAGTAGCCTTTGAATCTTATAGATTATCCACGATAGCTTCCACGGGCATCGTTTACCAGTTATAGTGCTCAAAGTGTTTGCATCAACTTCTATGTGGATCTTCATGCTTCGTTTGTCTGAGCAGAACATGATTCCATGCCTTACTGCCTCAAGCGTCTCTGGGAGCTTGGTGCTGACAATTCTGGTGAATCCTTCTAGCTGCTGGCCATCCTGATTCATCAGGATGCCTCCGAGGCCAGCTTTGTCATCTGACCGAATTGTATAAGCTGCAACAACTAATTTAACTTCTCCTGCATCCAACTTATTTTGGTCTGGTGCTTCACTACTGTATGCTGCGTTCACAGATGCAGGCAAACATATTCTGGCAGATAGGCGTAGTTCGAGGGCCTCAGAGATTGACTGATCTGCTGCAGAGTTCAGTTGCACTAGTTAGTGCTTCATGAGAAGTAATTTAAAGTCTTTCGGTCGCCTTATTGTTTGATTTCAAGCTTGTGATAAAACCTTGGTAGCAGTAAATTTTTATAGAAGAATCGATGTTCTTTTTAAATTTCCCAAGATTGTTATAAAAAAATATTTTCAAATGAATGTTAGTCCTCATGTTCTATGTTGTTATGTTTTGAAAACTATTTCGAACAAATCATACTACTTACCATAAAATCTAGGAACAAAGATAGTTTTGGCATGTTTTTTCAAATCCTTGTTGCATTCCAATGTAGACTATTTAGGTGAGATTGATTTATGAGCAGTGAGCTCCAGAGAGCAATGGTGAGCTTGAGCTACGGCTCCGAGTGTTGGCTTGCAAGTCTGAGTGAATGGCTATAAGCCATGAGTGGTTGGTGATGAGTTGCCTTACGAGTGTGAGAAGTTTTCTTCATTAATGCGTGTGTTTCAGCGGTTTACTTTGAACTATGATTGCTATTGAAAATCTTCGAAAGGTGAGGTTGGTAAACTCTCAAGGATGTAGTCTTTGCAGCACGATAAACTCTTGATAGAAATTCTGAACTGTTAGATGTATAGTTTGTTTTTGAACTACAGTTTTGAAATCTTTTAATATGACTCGTTGGTTTCTTACAGAGCTTTCATGGCTCACCATACTACACTATCCCCTTTCAGATTCCGAATGGAGACAAGAGTAGTGAGTTGAAGCTGCTGCTGCTGTGTTCGTGAATTGTAGTTTTCCTTAAATAATACCTATATCAAACGTTGAACATAATGTTATTTCTAAGGGATGACTTGTTCCCTTCCTGTTTACTTTCGATTTAACTGTCTCGTGTAAGAACGTTTTTGTTGAAGTTGTTTCCATTGAGGTGTTGGTTGCTGGAGGTTCAAGATGCTCATCAATTTACGCTACTGTTTATGTAGTGTCTTTATAGGCACGTTGGGATATGTTGGTTTCTTCGTCTAATTGAACTAGAAATCTATATTTTGATAATTGAACATCTTTACTCTGTGTGTAAAAATTATTGAATGTTAGAGATCTACAATATCAGAGTTCCTAAATGTGGTTGTAGTTGAACAACCTATTTAGGCAAAGCACATGCCTTAAAATGGGGAGTTTTACTTTATGCATGTCATTTCTGTACTCCTTTCGAATTTTCAAAATGATAACTAAAAGATTCGTTTTAAACTTTTATAGATTTAACCATAAAATACCAACATTCACCTTGATATTGTAGTAAATTTTTACTATTGTCCTGTCAGAGAGCAATTTTTTTAAAATTGACCTCATACTGGCTCTGGAGTCAGTAAGATAGGTTACTGGCTTCTCAAGCCTGTAACTTTTTTCGTACTAATTTCGGAAGCCAGTACGAAATTAAATGCAGAAAACTAGTTAATTAGAATATTTCTCTCTCCATTGTTGACAATCGAGTTAATCTGTCTTGTTTAGAAGCTCTTTGTCCGTGAAAAAACTGTATTGGATAAGAAGGGCTCTATAGATCCATTGTTGACAACATTGTTAATCACCAACGGCTAAACTAAAATGTCAAATAGGGGTTGGCTTAGTACTTTTAGAAGTGACAATTACACCCAAAGCTCATGAGTTCAAATCCCCTCAACAACATGAGCTTGTAACATATGGCTTGTCAAATGTGGCTTTCCTCCCTACCGTGGTTTGCAGACTATTATAGTAGGATATTGGGTTTACCTACCTCGGTAGCATTCCCTATATTATAAAATAACCAACGGCTAAACTTACCCCAATCAAAGTAGTCAACTGACTGCCCTTTTCAGATACGGTCACATCCAATGTATCCCGTACACCGAGCGGTAAGATTAGCATTGCCCATCTCCCCAGACCGAGGCTGCCCTATCTTCCTTGCGCAAAATACCATCGGTGAATTTTTGTCTTGGCCCGGTCAGGGCAAAGACTTTTGTAAAATGCCCTGCCGCGCTATTGACAACAGCACGGCAGGGCACACTGTTGCCTGCATCACGGTTCTCAAACCGCACTGCTGGCTGCAACACAGCTATTAAACCACGCTGTTGGTTGCGGTGCGGCTATTAAACTGCATCGTAGCTTGAAGCGCGGTTTAAGAACCGCACTGCTGGCAACAACGCGGTGTAGTTCCCTCATTTAACACAGGTGCGGGAATAGCCGCACGGCTGGCTGCAGTGCGGGCTGTTTTATTTATACAAGCCTTTCTCTACCATTTTTTCACATCACAACATAAATCTCCTTCTTCAATTCGCAAAGAAGAGCAATTGGAATAGCACTAGCAATGTCTGTCTACTGTAAGGTAATTTTTTTCTTAAGATATAAATAATTTTTATATTTGATTTTAATTACTAGTGTAATTTTTGTAGTAATAATCACATTTTTTTTCATGTTAGGAGTTATTATAATGTATAATTTTAGAAATTCTGGATTTTTTGAGTTCTTTTCCAGCTCTAGTTCGGAAATCCCTTATTTTAATATATCTCGAGAGGATGCTGGTCCAAGTTCCTCAAACCAATATCTACGACATTCACATCAATCGTATCCTGATTATTCACAATATGCAGGATATTTACATCAACCGTATCCTGATTATTCACAATATTGAGGATATTCATATCAACTGTATCCTGATTATTCACAATATCCGTGTGCACCAAGTCAAGATGTGTGGTTTCAGCCAATGAGCCAAGAGATTTGTTCAACATTGTCGATGAGTCAAGGAGGTTGTTCTCAGCCGCAAGAAAATTGAACGTTGCCTCAAAGTGATTCAGCCTACCACTGTTCCCCCATTATTGATCTGGTAAGTGATACAACAGACATTGATGTAGATGACATCAATTTTGAACCTGACACTGAACATAAGGAAGAGGATATGCGATCCATTCCGGTACGACCACTGGTAGATCAGATATATGACGGATTATATATTCCATATTATTAGACGGCCCACCAGATGATAGTAAACTCGATGGATATTCTGCCACCATTGAGCACCAAGCATTACGATGAAGACTCAGATTTGATCGCACTTGGCCAACGGTTCACAGAGAACCTCATATGCAACATGCTGTTAAAAATACAATATTATGGTGGTGAAAAGAGAGTTCTGTGTGGTTAAGAGTGATAAGATACAGTGGTATGTCACATGTAAGCATCATTTGGAAGGTCAGGGATGTGATTGGGAGCTTATTGCGCTTTACAGACTCGATGATTGTAAATGAAAAATAACGTATATTATGTCATAGCACAGTTGCATCCCAAATATAGTGACCGAGTACCAGCATAATCTTACGAAGACATTTGTTGTACACGAGTTTCACGACCTAATTCAAAAAAATCCAGGTATTACAACTTTCATTTTCTTATATTTATCTATATTGATATTTGTACTTATCCTGTGTTTTAATTTTTAGGATTTACAGCATATATGGGTCAGTAGTTGGTACAAAATAAATATGGTTTGAGATTAAATATTCAAAAACTTGGTGGGCAATCCAACGTGCTACTGAAGTAGAGTATAGTACGTGGACGTCTGGTGTTGCACATCTACCTACCTATCTCGCAGCACGACAACATTGGGATCCAACACATGTTGTGCATTGGAGGCTTGAGGATACTGCCGACCCGAATGAAAAGGATTTGAAATATGTGTTATTGGCTTTTGGTCCTTGCATCACTGGTTATCGACATTGTCGCCCTGTTCTGTCCGTAAATGGAACACATCTGTATTGCCCGTACAAGTTCAAATTACTTGTCACAATGTCATTAGATGTTAGTGGACACATATTGTCAATTGCATTTGCAGTGGTTCATGAAGAGACCATTGAAGCGTGGTGGTGGTTTCTTGAGAAATAGCACGTCACATCGATGTATGATAGGCGTCACTGTTTGTTTTCACAGGAGCTCATAAATCCTTGGAGGTATTTCTCTCGTGCGCGCTTTCAATGGCGAACAAGGTGACTCTCGTTTTTGCATATGCCATATATGCTCCAATTTGAATCGTGATTGCAAAGACAAGGTGACTAAGGGGATGACATGTAAAGCCGGTTTACGAGTAAGCCAAGCCAAAATCCACGATCAAATGAATGCAATTTACTGCATGAATCCTAAAGCACATGCATATCTGTCAAACATTCCATTTGAAATGTGGACATTGGCCTACGATGGAGGACCATGCTGTGGAATCATGACCACGAATCAGGTCATGTGCTTCAATGGAGTTTTGAAGGGTACATGTCGTTTGCCCATCACATCGATCGTGCAGCAGACGCATGATAGTTGTATTGGCTACTTCAATGCATGCCGGAGTGATTATTTGCGTATGAAATTATACCTTGACGCGTGGAGTGACAAAGCGAAACATTTTTACGATCGAGCGGTGGCACGTGCACCAATGCATGACGTGAGGACATTTGACTCGATTGATGTTGGGACAAGATTACACGCGCAAGTGGTTACTCAAGAACCCCGTGAATGCCACCATGTCGAGTTAAACATCTACAATTGCTCTTGTGGGAAGTTCTCCTATGTGATAAAGGTTATTTATTCATTATATCACATTTAACTACATATAATATATAATATATATATATATATATACTGACCCTAGCCCTGTCAAAATTTGTAGGCATGCCTAAAATATCGCAAGGACCTAATGAATTATTGCATTACTGAGGTGACAATTCTTGAGCTCATTCGAACCTATGAGCAACCATGGCATGCTAGGGTCCAAAATTCCAAGAACCAATTCCTACATTTTCGTTGTTCCACAAATTTATACTAAAAAAAGAAACAGACAGGCAGAAGATCATGTGATGAAAGAATACATAATGAATAGGACGAAGGTACAATTTCATTACAAAATAGTGTAGGCAGACCACCTAGTCATGGTCGTGGTCGCGGACGCCAATCAAATGTAGGCGTACATATTGATTAATTTGTACCATTTTATGTATTACAATCAGTGTTCGAGAAGGCAGCCGTAAATCCCAAAATTCCCCACCTCGGGCCTGTTCGGTCTGGCCGATGAGGCAGCCGCCTAGACCATAGGGCCGCCGCCTCGGGCACTACGACAGCCGCCTCGCCCGTGGTGTGAATATTTTTTTATTGATTATATTCTTTAAAATTTTAGAAGATTGGGCTTCTGAGTTTAAAAATTAAAACTCAAAACCCATACAATAATAGGCCCTTGTATTTATAGGAGGAGAGTGGGCTTCGAATTTTAAAATCAAAACCCAAAACTCATAAAATCTCAAAAGATTGGGCTTCGGGTTTTAAAATCAAAGCCTACCTATAAAATTTTAGAAGATTGGCTTCGAAATTTAAAATCAAAATCCAAAACCCACAAAATGAATGCAAGGTAAAAACTAGCAAAAGTCCCGCACGGGAAACTTAAAGAGGGAGCTCCCTTCCCCTCCTATAAATATAAGGATCTCACAATATTTTACCGTGCACTCTTAACTGGAACGGAGCTCAGAGTAGAGCTAGAAAATGAAGGGATTCGTTTTCTCTTTCGGGTGGAAATAATAGGTTGAGTTAAAGTATAAAAAACATAAATTAAAAATATAGTTCGCTAAAAAAAACTTCCTGTTAAAAAATTACTTCAGTCGTTGAGACGCCGTCGTCACGGTTGGGGTGACCGCTCCACCTCCATCGACACATTCTCGTACACTGATTATAATTATGATTTTAATATTTTTTATTTTTTTAATATAAGAACCGCGCTGTAGCCGCGATTTTGCTAATCACGGTTTAAGAAGAAAGACGTATACCACCACGCTTGGGCCTCGATTGTCAGACGGGGTCGTAGGGGAAAGATGATTTGGGAAGTAAAAATTTGAACAAAAAAAAAACACAATAACACATTTAACAACATACCATAAATTAATAAATAACCCACAATTAATAAACTTCCAATAATATATTATCATATATTTTTTTAACATTTTCTTACCTAAATTTTCACTCAGTTTACATCGTTTTACAATTCATTTCAGTTAATAAAAAACGCACAACTATGTCTCCACATTTTCTCTCTCCATTTATCATTCTTCCCTCTTTTATCTATCTCTGCTGAATCGCAAAAATTCCGCAGGTCTCTCCTTTCTCTCTCCTTAATCTTTCAACTCGCTCACCGGACGCAAAACAGAATATCGGTATTCAAGCACCTGGTGGATGGGGGTGGGGATATTTATTATTGTATTCTAGTTGTCGGGATTGGAGCTCATTCATTCGATGGTTCGAGGTTTGGATTGCTTAATTGATGTTGTTTAATTTCTCAATCTGAAAGTTTATATGCTTCAATCTCATAGGGTTGCAATCGGGGAAAAGAAGTCCTAGACGGAAACGACGCCGACAAGTTATGGTTTCGATCTAATTGAAGCGATCTAGGGTTTATTTGGTGGCTCATAGAGAAACTTCGGAGGGGTTTGAGTGAATTGAAGATACCTTAAATTTCGTTGATTTCAGCTGTTGAGGAAATCAGATGAATTGGCTGAAATGAGGTAATACTTGCCCAAGGATCGAGGATTGGGGATTGGGCGTAGATCAAAGGAATCGAAGAATTTGATGTTTGAAATTCAGGTGCAAGTTGGTGGAAGTTTTTGGGAAAATGCAAAAGAACAACTCCTATTATGCATGGGAGCATTCAGCAGGAGCACGCAAGTTGTAGGAGTTTACGGAGGTCTTGTAGTCAGCACATGCGGTCAGTCCTCCCCTTGGTGACGACCATCAATCCTGTTGTTCTCCGGGGCGATCATCATTCTGCTATTACTTCGCCTACTGTAACGACCTCCTCTAGTGATTCTTTCTTCAAGGTATTAACTTAGTGAGTTCTTCAATTTTGTCCCATCTGCAGATCATTGACTTTCTTTTTGTTGTGCTGATGTTTTGAACCAATTCTTTTCCTCTGCTGCGTGTTTGAATTGCTATTCGTACTTAGTCTGGAATCCCCAAATAAATTTCCCCAGTGCGTTATTATGAGTGTGTCTGAAGATTGTGAAGGATATCCATCTTTTCAGGATTATGTTTCGACCCTGGGTATCATAAAGAGGAAACTAGATCTTCTGAATATGTTATCGGTGTCTAAAGTTTATCTTGCTATTTCCAGGTCAAGTGCCTCCTTAGGTGTGATTAGGTATGGATGAATCTAAGTATTCGTCTGACTAAAATTGTTAAAGTTGGCATATTTATCTTAGTTGCAAGAACCAGAATCCCTCTTTACAGGAGTAACTGTAAAATCAAAAAAAGCCAATGTGGTTTTTACACTTTCTGATTGTATTTTTTCAATCATCATTCATCTCGTATTCAACTCACAGAGACTCAACTTATGTCCAGAGCGAAATATATATTTTTTTCGTGAATCATAATAAACATCTTGACATATGAAAAAATGATAACAGTTCTTAATTCCTTCTGTGGCTTTGTCCATTAATTGATGAGGAATCAATTGTGGGAGTCAGTTCCAATGCATTCTGGTCTCCTTTTCAGCAGCTTGAATTTCTGCAAAAATAATTGCATCATAAGATGCAAATGTGGCTTTGGTGGTTCCATAAATTGGATAGAACTATAATCGTGTCATTAATTATCAGGCAAAGCGACAAGGTTATATATTTAACTGTTTCATTTCAAATAGTGAGAATATAATATCATTTTCAATTGGTAAGATAGATAGGCTGGCTATCAGAAAGAGCCGTTGTTACAGGTAGGGTTGCTTTTGCTAATGTAACATTGTTCATTCTCTTTCCCTCACCCATTTCACTCATGTAATATTATTTCATTTTCTTTACATCGCCTACGTATAAATGTTATTTTACTGTCTCGCCTGTGTGTTCCATGACATATAACCTGCAGCTCATATTTCTTCTTTCGTTCTGGTATGCATATTTTTTTCCTAGCACAACTTGCTTATGAGGTCATCTATATTTTTTTCTTTATTGCAGGACGGCCGCAAGATAAATGTTGGTGATTGTGCCCTTTTTAAACCACCTCAGGATTCTCCTCCATTTATTGGTTTGATTCGTTGGTTGAGTTTGAGTGAGGAGAATACATTACAGCTAGGTGTAAATTGGCTTTATCGAGCTACTGAAATAAAGCTTGGTAGAGGTACTCTCGTGGAAGGTGCACCAAACGAGATATTCTATTCATTTCACAACGACGAGATTCCTGCTGCTTCTCTGCTCCATCCCTGTAAAGTTGCATTTCTTCCTAGAGGTGTAGGACTCCCTGCCAGAACTTCATCCTTTGTTTGTCGACGTGTCTACGACATAGCAAACAAGTGTTTATGGTGGCTAACAGACCAAGACTACATTAATGTAAGTTGTCGTTATAGCTGATTTGGAAGGAATTGTTTATTTGCATGCCTTCTCACCAAAAGTTGAGTGGATTGGGAGAGGTTTAAAAATGCAATAATCATGGGTGGGTATCCAAACGCTTTAATATTGTTGAAATATCTTTTCCATCATTTCTATTTATGATTAATTTTTTTTAATTATCCTACAGGAGCGCCAAGAGGAAGTAGATCAGCTTTTGTGTAAAACAAGGGAAGAAATGCATGCACCTATGCAGCCTGGTAGTCATTCTCCAGAGCAAGTTAATGGTCCTACTTTAACCTCACAAATAAAGCCCACTTCGGATGCTTGTCAAAATAGTGGAATTTCATCGCATTCTCAAATGAAAGGAAAGAAGAGGGAAAGAGGAGATCACTGCGGTGAAGCAGTCAAAAGAGAACGTTATCCAAGGAATGATGATGGCGATTCTCTTCGGTGCAAAATGGAAAGTAATTTGAAATCTGAGATTACCCGAATAACTGAGAAAGGGGGACTTGTGGATATAGATGGGGTCGAGAAGCTCATCCACTTTATGCATGTGGATAAAACAGAAAGAAAAATGGATCTGTCTAGTCGGTTGATCCTCGCTGGTGTTTTAGGTTCTACTGATAGAGCTGATTGCTTAGATCGGTTTGTGCAGCTCAGGGGATTACCTGTGTTGGATGAATGGCTGCAGGATATTCATAAAGGAAAGATTGGCGATGGTACTTGTTTAAAGGACTCTGACATATCAGCTGATGAGTTTCTTTTGGTTTTACTTCGTGCATTAGACAAACTTCCGGTCAATCTTCAAGCCCTCCAGATGTGCAATATTGGCAGATCTGTGAATCATTTAAGATCACATAAGAACTCAGAAATTCAGAGAAAGGCCAGAAGTTTAGTCGATACTTGGAAAAAGCGTGTGGAAGCTGAAATGATTAGTATTGACTCCAAGTCAGGTTCAACCCAAGGTGTATCTGTATGGCCGTCAAAATCTCGTCTTACAGATGCCACTCACAGTGGAGGGAGAACCCCCAGCGGTTCTGATGTTGCCATGAAAAGCTCAATCACCCAAAGTTCTGCATCTAAATCTACTTCTGTGAGATCTTCTCATGGAGATAGTAATATAAAATCTCCTGATCATATTAAACCGGCTTCATCACCTTCAATTGCTAAGGAATGCCTTTCTCGAGTTCCTGTTGTGGGCTCTCAGGATGTCCCTCTCATTAGAGAGGATAGAAACAGTAGCTCAAATCAGTCACAGAATCATAGCCAGTCATTTTTGGGCAAGGAGGAAGGTCGAAGTACTGTTGTGAGTTCTGCAGTAGTTAGTAAGATGTCTATAACTGGTAGTCGAAATAGGAAAACTGGTTGTTTTCCTGGGTTATCACCAACCGGAACTCAGAAAGAAATCAGCTCGGTCAGAAATTTGTCTGCAAACAAAACCAACACATTAGAGAAGTTAAATCAGTCTTCTCCAAGTGGTGAAAGGGTTCTTGATGTGGCTGTCACCGAGGGGACCAGCCATAAGCTAATTGTTAAAATACCAAACAGAGTACGCAGTCCAGCTCAAGGTGTTACTGGTGGGTCCCAGGAAGATTCTACCTTTACTTGCAGCAGGGGGTCGTCTCCCGTACTTTTGGACAGACATGACCAGTTTGATCGTACTTTAGAAGAAAAGTCGGATATGCATTCTTGTAATGTTGCCTCAGAAAGTAACAATCTTCCTATGCAAAATAGCAACTTGAAGGATGCGCAGGTTGGGTCTGCTGAGGCTGCTGTAGTGCCTTCTTCCGATGAAGGGAAGAGTATGAACACTGATGAGTTGAAAAAATCAAATCAAGGGTGCTCTCAAAATATATTCAAGTCCGAAAAACTACATTCATCTTCTCATGACCCTATGAGTGCTTTGATGACCTGCGTTCGATATTCTGAAGCAAATTCATCTCCAGAGGATGATGTTGGAATGAATTTACTTGCTAGTGTTGCTGCTGGTGTAATGAGGTCTGATTTGCGCTCACCTGCGGTTTCTACCGAACAAATCACACCTTCAACTGAGGACGCTGATGAGGCAAAATCTATGTTAATCTCTGAAAATAGCATTAAGGGTGATCAAAATCAGTTTTTCAGTCATTATGAAAGTCAGGAAAAGAATCAAGCTGTATTGGACGGTTCGTTGTGGTCTCAGGACGGATTGCACTTGGTCAAGGACTCACTGAGTGAGATTACTCCATCTCATTCGTCTGAAGATATGTTCACTGGAAAGGTCAATAAGCTATCTGATTCTTCCAGCCATGGCGTGAGAGGCAACACTGATCCTAAGCGGGAGATTGATGTGAAGAGAAATGAGAAGGTTGATACCAGTTCCTTGGCACCTGCTATTTCTGCAGAGAAGTTACGACATGGTGAGTTAAATCAAGAAACTCAATTGGAAAAGGGCACTCCCAGTGGTGGTGGAACAGATGATACGCCAAACCTTAAGACCTGTGGAATTGATGGCACTGCAACTGAGGAAAAACCTAGTTGCGGTCCTCTAAATGCTAAGGACTCTAAGCTAATTATCGAAGATTTACCATCACATCCATTACGTGGAAGTGAAAGCGAGACGGATACAATGGAAGATGTGTCTCAAACTGCATGTAGTGAGACTGCAGTATCTGAGGCTGGTAATGATAGCAGACTCGAGCCTGATGAGAAGGGCGCTGCGGCTCTCTCAAGCAAGCGTGAGGGGCTGAGCTTTGATATTGATGTGGACCGAAATACTACTAGTGAAATTCAAAGCTCTTCGGGTGTGTGTTCTCTTCCCGATGAAGTGAAGAGTCAGAATAAGGGAGTTAAAGTAGAAAACAAGAAGACTCTAAACTATGTTTCAGTACCCAATATTTTGTGCCCTGCCGCTGTGGACCATGAAACTCTTGGAAAACCTGAATTGGAGGGATCCAATTCTGCGCCCATTCAACTGGAAGATGGGGAGAAAGGCACTGCCCTTTCAAATTTTTCTGAAACTTTGTCCGCTGCAGGTGCATCAGAGTTAGATACAAAATTGGATTTTGACTTAAACGAATGTTTTAGTGCCGATGAAGGGAAATATGGGGAGCCGGTCAGTTTGTTGCCATCTGGTCGAACACCTCCAATTCATATGATGAATTCATTAGCATTTTCTGTTAATCCTATTACCACAGTTCATTCGGCTTCCGTTACTGTTGCTGCAGCAGCAAAAGGCCCCTTTGTACCTCCAGAGGACTTGTTGAGGAGTAAAGGGGAATTTGGTTGGAGAGGATCTGCAGCCACTAGCGCATTTCGGCCTGCTGAGCCCAGAAAAGTTCTTGAAACACCATTGGTCTTGACTAGTATGTCGTCCCTTGATGCTTCGACAAGCAAACATGGTCGAATTACATTGGATATTGATTTGAATGTGACAGATGAAAGAGTTATTGAAGAAATGGCTTCTCGTGATTCCTTTGATCTGAAAAATGGTTTTGCGATTGATCATGCTAAGTTAATGAATGGCGCCTTCCCAGTTCGTGGATCTGGCTGTCTGGATCTTGATTTGAATAGAGCCGGCGATGCATGTGATACTAGAAACTGCTCTACCAGTGGCCATCATATTGGGGAGAGTTCATCGAAGCATCTTAGACCGTTTGATGGTTTAGTTGGTGCTGATTCACGGAGGGATCTTGATCTTAACAATGGGCCTGGAGTTGATGATGCTAACGCTGACCAATTTTCAGTTCACCAGCAAATCAAGGTTGGTATGCCACCTCACCTTTCTCCTGTCGGCCTTAGAATGAACAGCCCTGCTCAGGGGAGTTTCTCATCTTGGTTTCCTGCTGGAACTTCTTATTCTACCATTGCAATACCATCAATGCTGCCTGACAGAGGGGAGCATCAATTTCCAGTTTTCCCTCCCAATGCAACTCATAGAACGTTTGGCCCTTCTGGCGTTACTTCATTCGCTCCTGAAATTTACCGAGGATCAGTGTTGCCATCTTCTCCTGCAGTTCCGTTTCCATCAACCACATTCCAGTTCCCCCTTTTTCCATTTGGGGCAACTTACCCTCTTCCTTCGGCCACCTTTTCAGTTGGAGCAACTTCTTATGTGGAGTCCTCTTCTGGTCCAAGGATTTTTGGTCCTCCAGTACATTCACAGTTGTTGGGACCTGTTGGTTCTGTTACTCCACAATTTCAGAGACCACCTTATATGGTTGGTCTCCCTGATAGTAGCAATAATGGTGGGCAGGAGAGCAACAGAAGGTGGGGCCGACAGGGTTTTGACTTGAATGCGGGCCCTGGAGCTCTGGAAGGTGAAGTCAGGGAGGATATATTTCCATTGCAATCTCCACAAAATTCTGTATCCAGTTCACAAGCGTTGGCTGAGGAGCAGGCTAGGATGTATTCAGTTTCTGGTGGCATTGTGAAGAGGAAGGAGCCTGAGGGGGGAGGATGGGACAACGAGAGCTTCAGATATAAGCAGTCTTCTTGGCAGTAGAATACACATGCCTGAAGCCCCTGTAAGTAAGTGTCTTTTCGTGGAATTCACAATAAACAAGAGCCAAGGCTATAGGACTTACATTTTATGTAATGTTATGCTAAGATCTATTTATCGTTTTAACTGGTCTAATGTCTATTTGTCCATCTCTTTTGTGCATTGACCCTTAATCGAGCGTATTATATAAATGAGTTAATTTAATACATGAACCGTGTTAATATTAGTTCATAACTTTTTCTATTTTGAATTTGATGGATGAGGTGATTCCACTGACTTTTTCTTCTGCCTGCGCTATGGCGGGAATATGTGAATCGTCACTGTTTCCAGCACCTACTTGTTACACAATCTATTTTTTTTGGCTGGGAGTGGGGTGGGGGTTCCGGTTAACATGAGTGGTGTCGAGCTGCGGGCTGTGGTGTTTGGTTGGGAAATGGAGTTTTATTCCCTGAAGTTTTTCTGTTATTTTCTTGTGCCTGCTTATCATTGCATCGTTTAGTTAATAGGGACTTTTTATTCAGCAAATAATGCATCACCTTTTTTTGGTTTCCTGTAGTGTTTGAAGGTGATTCTTCTGATATGCTTCATTGCAAGCTTCGGAACCGGAACTTTCCATGTGCTGCATGCTTTTAAAAACTCTAGCTTCAGATGATGGAAATCCTTAGAGCACCTGTAGATAGTTTTATTGCTAGCCGAAAGCATAAACATGTAGCACTTTGGTTCTGAAGATTTGATGTGCATAACATCTTGCTGCAGCATCCCCTGGCTAATTTTCCGAGGAATCTGTTGTATTAGAATTGAGAACAAATCTGGAAGCCTCTTCCGAATTTTAGTTTTTTCATTTCATGATAGCTTGAGTTCCTTTTTTGTCATAACTTACAAATTTTTTTAAAGTAGGGTGTCATCTTTTCTTGATCCGTATCATTTTCAACTGTCTGCCCTGCGTATTTGTTATTGCATGTTTCGTATTGTTTAAGATTTGCATTTGCCATTCCTCCTTTACGTACTAGGAAAACACTCACCCATTGAAAGCGAAATTCAGGAACTGAGCGTGGAGTTTAAGTGTTTTGAACCAAAAAAAGGTTTGACGCTTTCAGCCTACACCATAAACCAATTACCAGTGTCATGGAATGGAAGGGACCCTTATGGGAACCATTCTGCTGCTACTCCTACTCCGACATTGAGCTGGCTACTAAATGTGCACGATGCACATGTGTTCAGACCTCCATGAGGCCATGCTTATATTTTTGTTAGTTTTGTTCCTTCTTCCTTTGTAGTTGAACACTCATGCCTCGGAAAAAAAATGGTTTAGACCAAGAAGGTAATAATCGGCTTTGGTTTCAAAGATGAGGTTTCAATAGTCTCGTGGATCAGATCATAGGCATATTTTGATGCATTTTTCTCTTGAAGATCAAGACATAGTTTGGATGAGGAAAACTTGGTTCATTTGTAGATTTTCCATGAGGGTCATCAAGAGACTTTTAGTCTAATGTTTATTCACGCTAAGTGGCGGTGTTTTTTTTATAAGTGACCTCTTATTTATAAATGATAGTAGTACATAAACTATTGAGTTCCAAAATGACCTTCCCTGAAGAAATGGTGGACGATAAAGCATTTGGTGGTCATGAACCATGAACTATTTTGTATTGCTACTATTTTCTTCCTATGTTTGCATGGAGGCATCCCATTAGACAGCATAGGGAGTCATTACTGAGGTGCTTGGATGTTTATTCTTAATGTTAGTTTGGTGTACTTCATCTCTGAGGGACACTGCTTTAGTGGGAGCGCTTCGTATGGTCAGTCTTGGTGTGGACAGTTTTTCTTTCGTGTGGACAATTTTTCCGTAGAACCATCCGTTTTCGAAATTGATCGCACCATTGGAAAGCTTATATTTTTTAGATGAAAATCCATATGCTTTTGTTC
>JAOYMZ010000021.1:63111-73562 GCA_025802335.1 Pinguicula primuliflora | reverse complement strand
TCTCTTAGGCCATGGTATCCTTATATAGAGATTAGGTGGGCTTAGATGGGTAGTGGGCTTAGGTTAAATTAATTAAACGGATTAACTAATATATAAAGCCCAACAACAAATAACACATTTGGCCACATAATCAGCAATTGAAGCTCTCATCTCTTGCCAGAAGAAATCCGCATGAATTCTCTGAAGAGTCTTTTGCTGACATTCATAATGCATATCATGATATTCTGCAATGACTTTGGGGATCCATTCTGATCATTCATGGAGGACTAAGCGTTTGTTTAACCAAAGTAGATCCTGATGCCATGAATAAGGACTGAAATCAACAGTAGCATGATGTGTTCTGCTGAAGTTCCAATAGTATGATATCACCTTTGAGGTTAGCTTTGAGATTTTTAAGCCAAACCGCTTGTGGGTTGGAGAAGACCAGTAACTCCACTATTTCCTCATCTTTTCTGGATAAAGAATTTGCCACCAAGTTTTCTCTGCCTGGCTTGCATTCCACCATGAAGGTATAAACCATAAGTTTCCTCAAACAGTGGAGTTGGGCGCCATATGGACTTTCTGATCAAACTGATGTTTGAGGCTGCATTGGTCAGTTCTGATAATAAATGTACTGCCCTTGGCATAAGACTTCCAGTGCACCACTGCTTTAGCAAGGCCAATTAACTCTCTTCCATAAACAGGAAGCCCTATATGCTGTGGACTGAATCTCATCGCCGGACAACAAATCCAGTTCAGACACCTAGGAAATCTCATTGTGCTTCTATCACATATACGGTTGTCACACATTGGGGAGAGCTTGGTAATTGCCTTCAACGCTCAAATCTATTTCAATGGAATACACATATTTCTTAGGCACATCTTCATGTTAAACACTATATACGAAAACATCAATAAATGATAAACGACTCACATGTAAAGCAAACTAGAAACCTGTCAGCGTGTAGGTCTCTTTTTGCCTACGCTCACGGTACTTTGAGTACTTGACCCTAAGGTCCTTAAGATCGACGCTATGAGCGATATCCATGTAAGCTTTATTGCTCCATGGATAGACATTAAACGTGGACAGATCACTTATCATTCTCACAGTAAGCTCATCGACTTTTTTCTTTGAATCAACTGCTAGGATCACATCCTCTAGTAGGTATAACATTGATAGCATGACCCCGTCCTCAGGCAATTGCCGCTAGGCAGCCTCATTAGTCGCATTGCTGTGATGCTTCTTCTTCTTCGTCTTCTTCTTCATTTTCTGCGTCTGGACCCTATTTTTAGACAAATGCCGCTCGGTGTCCTCAGACAATTGCTGCTCGGAAGCCTCATCAGTCGCATTGTTGTGATGCTTCTTCTTCTTTGTCTTCTTTTTCATTTTCTGCGTCTGGACCCTGTCCTCATACAATTGTCGCTCGGTAGTCACATCAGACTTCGTTATCTTTTTCTTCTTCGTCTGAGCCTTGTCCTCAAACAATTGCACTTCATCGTTAACCTCTCTTTTGGGTAATTCCATCCACTTCTTCTTGAGATTTTTAAACATGAGGTGCGTGAGTCTTTTGAAGTACTTATCTCTTATCCGATTATCACGCGCAGAATGATCCAAATCTGGCTTCATCGAGCATTTCAACCCTATCACCATTGCAAACTCATGGATACCAAAATGGATTGGTTTCCTATCTATCAAAAACCATAGCTTCATCCACTTACGATTATCGATCCATTTTAGCATTAAGAAATGGGTAAGTTGCCCGGGGAACGTAGTCCGTTGTGACGTTTAAGAATCGTCCAAGTCCAGTAAATGCTCGAAACAACTTCTTCGGATTTGGGTGAGCTCCCGTTTTGTCAAACGCTCCTTTATCTCCCCTATAACCGCTTTGGACTGGTACACCGTCACCTTCACTGGGAACTCTACATGCGCATTGTCATAGACCTCCGATGATAGGTATGTTGGAATGTTGAACAGTTCAGGTGCATCAGCGTGTATGGGAACCTGTGTATACGTTTCATACAATCAAACAAAATCTCCAAGGGAATTGATCAAACAATACTACAGATTGGTAATATGGGTTACGTTCCAAACCCGACTAATGGAGGCGTGCAATCATGTCGTAATGTACAAATTTCATTCAAAATGCCTACCGTAAGATTCAGAGATGGGGAATGGCTTGCAATGTGTCCACCAGAGTCATCTCCCACCATTAAACCCACATTTCTTGACGTTTTTGTATCGTTCGTAACACCATTTCCCACCCACGACATTTCAACAAGTTCTCTTAAAACTGTTGCTGCTCCTCCTTCCCGCGAAGAGTAGTTCGTGTGTGTATTTGAGGCATTCTCGCCGGATATTTGATCATCAAAAATTTGGACGGTTTTTCGTGTTGCATGTTTGACGATTTCTCCATCGACATGTTGAAGCCTATTCGAGTCAAAGTTTTTGGGTTTTTCAATGAGGTTGAGGTTTTTCTTGGCGGTGAGATAAAAAGTTTTCCGACGATTTGACTTGATTAGAAGGTATTAAGACGGTTTATTATTTTATTTCTTTTCTTCATTTTCTTTTAATGTCATTTAAATTAAAAAATAATAAAAGTAAATCAAAAATAAAATAGACGACTTATTTAAAAAAAATAGATTATTACATTTCGAAATAAAATTTTCGCGGAAGTTATTTGTCGAATTATTCCATCAAATGACATCCTTATAATTAATTGATCCTTACCGTAACTACTACTAAAAAATGACCCGTGACTGAAGTAATTGACACATAAAATGACTCGTATCTGAACGTAAAATTACTCTTGCGAAAACGGATAAGTATGTCAAAACTATATGAAGTCGCATGTTGTATGGAAGCGCACGATGCAATGATCATTATGGCGGACTCCGTTTCAGCAAATGATGAATAGCGCGCCGGATAAATTGAATTTTATTAAAAAGCAAGAGATAAATAAAAAAGAAGCAAAATAATAGCAAGAGAGAGGTTGAAGATGGTGGAATTCTTTGTAAATATGTACATACAAGTGGTTTTTTAATACAAACTTTATTTTTTACCCAAAAAAAGAAAGGCAAGTCACTCACACAAAACTGTAGGACAGATTTTTGGTTGATGTCGTTTCATTCGCAATTTGGCCACAAAATTTGCGTTTACCGCTGATAGATAATTGTATAGATTTTTTTTTTTTTTGACAAGTCTTGCGGTAACTATGTACTTGCCAAGTGAGACAGCATTTGACAAATTTATTATGATTTTTTTTTTATGATTTATTATGATTTTTTGAAGTTGTGCGATAGCAAATTTTTCTTAAGCCACATGGTAATCCCATTTTTTTGAATTTGTCGCTCTTCCGGCTTGACAAGAACTGGCGTACAATGACAAATTCGTCGATTTGTAAGTTCCGTTTTCTGCAGTCATTTTAATCTGATGATACCCTATTTCCCCCTTACACCATTTGGTGCTTTTGGCCATCGCTCGCATTCCCATGCGTGGTGGTGCCGTTTCCTTTTAGGGTTTCGTAAAGCACGGATCTTCATACAATCTCGTCCAGCTGAAATGGTTTGGAATTGAATCATTTTGCGTTTAGGGATTCATGAAGCATATGTCAAGGTTTCTACTATTTGAAATTTCTCTTTCTGCGAGGCATTTGTACTGCTGTCTGTGGGCGGACAAGAAAATTGGAATTTTCATAAACATGAAGTTTAGAGCTAGAGAAAACATATTTGTGTTCAATGTTGTTTACATATGAGTGAGATTGATGATTCCTGCTCCCTCATTTTTCCGTTTATCAGGTATAGCTGAGTGGGGTTTCTAGCACTTGGTCATTTGATTGTTGTACAAGTCCATACGAGAATGTCTGATTCAAGTCATATGGATGTTGTTTTGGAGTTCCTCAGACGAAACAAATTCACCAAAGCAGAAGCTGCTTTGAGAAGTGAATTGGGTAACCGACCAGACTTGAACCTCATACTACAAAAGCTTACTCTTGCAGATCATGAAGATACCAGATCAAACGAAGAAACTAAAGGAGAAAATGTGGTAGAAGAAGATCGAAAGATAAAGAGTATTAGGCATAGCGGGGTCAATCTAAAGGACTCACCAAGTTCAAGTGGTACAGCGGCATCCAAGGAGCTAATCGTGAAAGAAGTAGATTCTGGAATAGGAAGAAATGAGAACAAGTGGAAGAGCTGTGTTACTATTGGGGAGCAGAGCAAGATCAGTGTGGGTGTTGGAACTAGTGATAAAAACTTCACATTCTTCAAGAATTCAGATGACAGTATACTTGATTTTTATACGTGGAAGTACGGAATGACCAATGGTCCACTTGCGTTGCAACATAATGACGGTGGCATCACCGACGAAAGTAATTTTCATGGATTTCAGGTTCTTGAGAAGACTAGGTTATTGTTATCTCAAAATTTAGGTGGCCGTAGTAAGAGTAATAAAGTACCTGGAGAGGATTCTAGCTTTTGTGGTGAAAAGAGAATTTCTTTGCCCAATACTTCCACTAATGTAAGTTCTGGGTTGACACATAAGACCAACAAGCACAAGGTAGTTGATCAACCTGGTAAACCAGTTATGTGCTCAAAAGATGAGATCAGTGATAGCTCCCAATCCAGACTTGATATCTCTGCCAACTCGCTAGGGCTTTTGAAAGAGTGTTCAGTCAATACTGTTTTCCCCTTCTCCAGCGAAGATACTTCCACTAGTTACCATTGTGCTTCTGCCTTTATTCATAAAAAGGATGGGAAAAGGAAATCAGAACTTGATGAGATTCGAGCAGCTATAAAAGAGCAAGTGAATGAGGTCGGAAGAGCTATTTTTCTTGGGAATGCTCAAGGAGGGGAGCCCAAAGATTTTCATGCATCTGAGAACCAGAAGGAAGAGTTTCCTAGACTAGCACCAGTTAGGCTCAAGTCTGAAGAGAAGTCCTTCAACATTCAGTGGGAGGAGAAATATGATCATGATGGACCAGGTCTAAAGATACTGAACACTGAAAATACTCATCTTATAGGGTCATTTCTGGATGTACCTATTGGCCAAGAAATCAATTCTTCAGGTATGCGTTGCGTGCAAAAAAATGATTAGCAATTTCTATGCTGCTGATGCGTATTTACAATTTTCAGGTTTGCATCAATAGCTATATTTTTTCTTCAATTTCAGACAGATTTAAATTTATGGTCTTATAAGCTATAATGTCACCAAATGGCAAGATTCAAGACTATGCAACTACTTTCATCATTTTGGAATGCTACATAATTTGCATGAATGCATTAATCAAAATCATGTTTAGTATTTATTGGATCATTCAACTGTTTAAGTTTAAAGAAAGCCACCTGTCAAGCAAGAGATGCAACTCTTTCTTTTTAAGTCTGACAGAGTCTCCAAGTTTTATTTTTGATTCTCAAATTCAGATATGGGTGTTTAAATCTTGTAATCTTTTTAACGATCTGTCTGGTCTCTTGAGCTTATGCAATATCGAGATTCCCCCTCGTAGTATAAGGAGATTTCCTCTTAGCTGGCCTCGGTAACATACATGGAGAAATAGATTAAGCAATTTGATGACTTTTTCTTGCTGGCGGCCCCTAATCTTTTTTTGTTTGTTGTAGCGCTCACTTTCTCCATACCTGTCATTTTTCTCAAATTGATTAGTGATTGAATCTTTTAAAACTTTATCACTCTTCCCTTTTCCTATTCCCTGTATTGTCTATATTTTTTCAATAGATAAAATTCCTATACCTTCAAAATTCCTTATGTTCAAGATTTATCTGTTCTTTCAGGAAATTCCCATCCTCTGAACTTCATATGATATGCTTTTATGTGATACACTTATGATATGTATACTGTTTCCATGTATTTAGCTATTATGCCATATTTTTGACATAGCTATATATAGGTTTCTATTGATATTGAATTTTGAGGATTCAGGGAAAAGGCTTGGCGGAGGCCGTTGGCTCTCTGTAAGTCAGGGTATTGCCGAGAATACTTCTGACTTGTGTCTGGTTTTGCAACTATAGGACATGGATTAAGTGAATCAATTGACTACCCAAATAAATACTGGGACTCCGATGAGTATGAAGATGATGAGGATGTGGGATATATGAGGCAGCCTATTGAAGATGAAAACTGGTTTCTGGCACATGAGATTGATTACCCCAGTGATAATGAGAAAGGGACTGGGAATGACAGTATTCCTGAACCTCAAGTAAGGGAACAGAACAAAAATAATGAAGATGACCAGTCATTTGTCCAGGAGGATTCTCACTTCTCCAGGCAGCGGTATTTCCACTCAAATGTACCTTCAGATGATCTTCATGGACCATCTGCAAATCAAACGTATAAAACAAACAATGAAAATGACTTGATCAATCAATATGATGGACACTTGTTAGATGAAGATTTGAATTTGATGCGTGCAGAACCTGTCTGGCAGGGCTTTGTGACACAAACAAATGAACTCATTATGCTTGGTGATGGGAAGGTTCTGAATGAACATGTTAGACTGCGCCTGGAAGATATCTGCATGGATGATGACCAGCATGGTTCGGTCAGATCGATCGGTGTAGGAATCAACAGTGATGGTGCTGAGATAGGTAGTGAAGTGAGGGAAAGTTTAGTTGGAGGAAGTAGTGAGGGAGACATAGAGTATTATAATGATCGTGATGTTAGTATTTCTGGTTCTGGACATACAAGGCATGACTTGGATAAGCCTATTAACAACCAATCGCAGAAAGAAAGTTATAGAACAGAGAGACATGACACTGGAAAATCTATGATGAGTAATGATAAGGTTAATTATACAATGGGGAAGAAAATCACGGATTGTGGATTCTCATTCCCCCCTCCCAGAGGTGGGCAGCTGGCACCTATGAGTTCAAGTAAACCTTTATGGTCTACCACGGGAAATTCTACTGACGAAACTGGTGATTGTCGTGTGGCTAATGAAGATATGCTTACTTCCTGGAAGCAGAAAAGCAGTGAATCTTCACCAGCTAAGAGTTTGAGAGATGAGAACCATGGCAATGCTGCGGAATTTGCAGATTCTAGCCCATCTACACTTTCAAATTATTGTTACAGTGGTAGTAAACATATACAGAAACAAGATGATGGGAAAACTGCAGTTGTAAGAGAAGATAATCCTGGGGAGTCACTGGAAGATGAAGAAGCTGCTGCTGTACAGGAGCAGGTGAAGCAAATTAAAACACAAGAGGAGGAATTCGAAACATTTTATTTGAAGATTGTCCACAGGAAGAACAGGCATGCACCTTTTCCATTTAATGCTTTAGTACTATAAATGGACTTTTTACTTAATATAACATCAAGTTTATCGTAACCTTAAATTTTGATTGGACATTTTGCTTGAATTGGTACCTTTCTGGAACTAGAAAACGGGGCTTATACTTTGCCTTGTCCATGCTAAAGTTTATCCAGAATGATTTTTGGCCAACGTGTTTATTCAGAGATCATTACCAAATTTAACACATCATATCATATTTAACATATTATCTTGTTTCACTTTTCCATCACCTCTCTTAAGCCAACATGCATATGGCCGTAATAACCTTTCTTACGTTGCAAGTGCCAGTGAATTAACCCAAAAAAACTGTTTCCAGGACCGGCTTTGAGGAGGATAAAAATTTCCATGTGATTTTAAACTCACTCCTTGCCGGCCGATATCATGTCACTGAGTATCTCGGATCAGCTGCTTTCAGCAAGGCTATTCAGGCACATGACCTTCACACTGGCATGGATGTATGTGTGAAAATAATAAAGAATAACAAAGATTTTTTTGACCAGAGCCTTGATGAAATAAAACTTCTCAAGTACGTGAACAAGCATGATCCTGCGGACAAGTATCACATTCTTCGATTGTATGATTATTTTTATTATCGAGTAAGTTGTCAGCTTTCTACCTCAAGTATTCTAATCTTCCGTGCGTGTAACTGTTGTTTTGACCTTTCCTATATGTGCAGGAACATTTATTGATTGTTTGTGAATTGCTTAAAGCAAACCTGTACGAGTTCCACAAATTTAACAGAGAATCTGGGGGAGAAGTCTACTTTACAATGCCGAGGCTACAGGTATGCCACCCAATGGCATTGTTTTCTTTCTTATGTTTAAGTACGTCTTGCTGATTGACATCTTTGTCTTTGCAGTCGATCACAATTCAGTGCTTGGAAGCACTTCAATTCTTACACAGTCTTGGTCTTATACATTGTGACCTCAAGCCAGAGAATATATTGGTGAAAAGTTACAGTAGATGTGAGGTGAAGGTTATTGATTTGGGAAGTAGTTGCTTTGAAACGGATCATCTCTGTTCATATGTTCAATCTAGGTCATATCGTGCACCAGAGGTTATTTTGGGGCTTCCATACGAGAAAAAGATTGATATTTGGTCTCTTGGTTGCATCCTGGCTGAACTTTGCACAGGCAACGTAAGTCGTTCAAATTTCCACTCTGGTTCATCCATCATCAATATTGCGAATTTAATTTGTTTCAAGCTCAGTTTGTTATTTGGTTAATATGTCTATGGCATCTAGATGACAAAAGATTTGCCATTGCCAGGTTCTTTTTCAAAATGATTCTCCTGCAACTTTACTTGCTCGAGTAATTGGAATAATTGCACCTATTGAGCAAGATATGCTTGCAAAAGGAAGGGATACATACAAATATTTCACCAAAAATCACATGCTTTACGAAAGGAATCAAGTAAATGTTCTTCCATTTTTTTCATTCCTTGTATTCCAGTTTTCTCGAATGTGCTGAAAAATCGTGAGAAAATCTAATAATATCTTGAAGGATTTTATCGCCATCGTCTTTGTTCGACATAAATTAAATTCTGTGTTCAGCGACGGCCTGATTGATATGTAATATGATCTGCTTACTGAATGAATGAAGTTAGGTTGATGCTCTTTAATGGAACAGATTTATTTGTCATCAGTTGTTGAACTCTTCCATGTTACCCAGGACACTAATAGACTTGAGTACTTGATCCCTAAAAAGACATCCTTGAGATATCGTTTACCAATGGGCGACCAGGGTTTTATCGACTTTGTTGCTCATCTTCTAGAAGTAAACCCGAAGAAGAGGCCAACCGCGGCAGAAGCTCTAAAACACCCTTGGTTACAATACCCGTACGAACCAATTTCCTGTTGAGGAAAGAATGGCATTCTTGGTTTGGATATAAATTTGAAGGTTGCCCATGAGGGATGACAAAATGGAGCAAAAGCTGCTCCGAGATGCCTGCCAAATTGGATGATGATTGACGTTAGCAGATGATCGACTCTCTCCACCTCACCACCCACTTCAAGTTATATATATATATATTTTTTTGTATTTGTGATGAAGCAATGTAATACTGCACGGATCAGTCTGTAGGAAATTTTTTTATTGACATTCATTGTGTTGTTGGCAAATTATCTTAGGCTTGTACATGTGTGGGAGCAGTGAAAATTTTCAATTACCAAGCTTCATCCAGTCTCGTTCTATAACGAATAACAAGCCTTTTCGTTATCTGGGTTTGTGCTCTCCTCATTCCTTGCTAAAATAAAATCAATCATGGGCAACCTCTTCCAACAGGATAACTGAGAAAGAATATCTTCCCACCTATGGAGACGCGCACCCTCGGCAATTTGTTAAGATTGTTGCAAAAATATAACGCATAGAGCCAAATCGTAGCTAATAATTTGTAGGAAATAATATTGAAGATAAATTGAACACACAGATTTACGTGGAAAATCTTTAAACAAATCAGGGGAAAAACCACGAGCAGGGATAGAAGAATTCTATTATGAAATAATATAGGAGTTACGATCTCTTTAGACCACTAGGAGATACTACTTGTAATCTCTCTAGAGAATAAAGGATAAACACTCAAACTCTCTATTTTCTCTCTAGTATTTCTCGCTGTAATGAGACTCCGAGATTTTGGGATGATGTAACAAATGAAGAAAGCTATCCTTTTATAGGAAAGAAAATGCGTGACAATAGTAGTGTAAACTACTATTTAAAAAACTGTTCCATATTTTTTTCTTCTCGTTTCCATTGCCGTTCAACTTTTCCTTCCTTTCAACCTTACATTTATTGCTTTTGTTGAAATTTCCCTTCTCATTTATTGCTCTTGTAGAAATTTCTTGCTGACAATCTCTCACTTGAAGATTTGATTAATGGTTAATCAATCTTCACACCATTCTTTCTATCCTGTCATCCTGCTACTTACGTTTCTGCTAGGCCACACGAGGAACGACATCAAATAAATTTGTCTGCATTGATTATTTTTGTCATGTAATCTGCTAGGTTCTCTTTTGTATGAACTTTATGCATATCCACTTTACCTTCTTCCACTGTCTCACGAATGAAGTGATATTGAACCTTATGTGTTTGGTCCTCGAATGACAGGCTGGATTCCTTGCAAGGTGCAAGGCACTCTGACTATCACAAAACAAAGAAACCACATCTTGTTTGTGCC
>JAOYMZ010000021.1:27950-60469 GCA_025802335.1 Pinguicula primuliflora | reverse complement strand
AACCAACTTTGAAGATACATTAACTATATACCATTCAAAAATACCATTCAACTATATATAAAACTTTTATAAAAAAAATACCATTCAACTTGAATCAACTTTGAAGATACATTAACTATATACCATTCAAAAATACCATTCAACTATATATAACACTTTTATAAAAAAAAATACCATTTTTTTGTAATACTACCGGGGCGGGGCAATTCTGCCAACCCTACCTTAAAATAGTAGGAGGTGAAGGGGTACACATTTTCTAATGGGTACATATTTTCGAAGGGGTACACATTTTTTTAATGGGTACACACTTTCGAAGGGGTACAATGATACTTTCATTCTCCATCTATAAAAAGAAGGATCTGTCCATGTTTGAAGTGTGATACACACAAAACACATTGAGTATAGGATTCAAGTTTTGTGCTTTTTTGGGGCTCTTTTTTGTTTTGAGTCCTTGGTGATAAAAGTAAGACATTGTTCGAGTTTGTTGGAATAGCGCAACAATGCTCGGTCTAGCTATTCATACTCTGTTGTATCATGGGAGACCAACGTCCAAGATCTCAAGGCACCGAGGAGAGGACGAATTTGTCTTAAGGAAACCATGGTTCACAGGCTTTAGAGTAACCCATATAGTTTCCTACAATCTTAAAACTATTATTTGTTTAACATCTATTTCTTGCAAGTTATTTGGTGCAGATTGATTAACAATTTTAAGTAAGAAGTAGATCGGTGCATGTAAGAAAATATTGTTACAAAATAATATTTTACATAACATATATAATGTACATGTGATTCAAAAATCAATACAAAGAATTGTTTTCTAAATCATTCTCTGTAACAATTACAATTGTGTTTCTGGGTGGTCCTTGAATCACAACTTGGACATAGAATTTGGGTGTGGGAACCCAATTCTTGTTTGTAGCCTAAATATAAAGTGAAATGGTGTGGTAAATATGTATGTATTTATGCAATAAAATATCAAAAAAATGCTTCTAATGCTAAGTCAACCATGTCAATGCAATCTGCGCTCCAATTCCTAATCTTATTAATGACCCCCAAGTCCTATGATCCATCCATACACATAAAAACACTTTTATTCTTTTGGTCTTGTGTTTATCATTATGGCTCTGGATTATTTTAATTTACTAGGGAGAAAGAATGGATGAAAGTGGAACATCAGTTTCTCAATTGTCTTTCTAATTGTGAAATTCATGGTGAGCTAGGACATAAATGATTGCAATAACTAAAAACCCTAGCAAGATTTACTAATTAAGTAGAAGCTCATTATGGAGCCAAGTGTTATATATAACATGATTCATTGATTTTCATTTGCAATAAATCAAGATCCAATCATTAAATATTCATTTGTTCTTTCTTATTAACATCCATTTTAACATAAGATGATGAATAGAAAAGTACTGCCACAACAGAAAAAAAAATGGATCTGTCCCATGATAATTAATAAATAAGGGGTGATGGAATTTAGTAAGATCACAAACTTTCATTACCAGGAAATGTTATTTTTCCTAAGATAAAATGCATTCTACAATTTGTTGTTATGCTTCAATTTAGGATTTATGTTTTGCACTATAAACACATAAAATAGTAAGCAACCATAAAATTGTAAATTAATTTTCATGGCCACATCTTATCTCCGTCTCCGTCTACGAATTCTCATTATAAATTTGACCATAAAATTGTACACTCATATGTGTTTAGTTAGTTAGACTGAGTGGGCACGTGCCCACTCTTAAAAAATAAAAAATATTATATTATAAAAATTCCCTACATAATATATATTAAGAAATCATCAACATTAAAAATAAAAATTTATCATTGATTTCAAAATTTTCATATCGAGATGATTCTCAAAATGAGACTTTCGTTGTGTGTCGAAAAAAATAAAATCATAAAAATATGACTTAAATTTGCAAAACTATTCATCTAAAGTTTTTTTGGCCTGCTTAGCAATGATGGTACTCATGGTGATGAGCCTCTATCCAGAATAATTATAAACCTGATTATAAATATTTTTTTTATTATTTTTTTGGAAAATTTACAGATTAATGTAAAAATGGAAAAAATTAATGAACAGTGCAACAATACAAGATTTAACGTGGTTCGGCCTGAAAGCTTACGTCACTAGAGAAGAGGAAAATCAATCCGCTATAAACAATGATACAAAGGAGACACAAAGAAAACCTCAAAGACACACAGGAAAAACCTTTCAAGTCGTACAGACAAGAGGGTCACAACCCAAGTCTCACATCTCTCTTTCTCTCAACCCAGTCTCTCTCTTCCTTCTCTGCCTCTTTCTCAACCCTAATAGTCAAGAGATCTAATTTTCAAAAAAAAAATAGTCAAGAGGAATTCTAATACAATTAGAATTTTTACAGGGCCTAATAATTCAAGTCAACTATGATTTTCAATTCACCCAAAAAGCCTATAGTATTTAATTATAAATAATATACTAAACAATTATAAACAAGGCAAGACATGAAGATCCTTAATTTTTTTCTACTCCCATCCCTACTGTTATGGTGCCAAATTATAATATGAACTTTTAGATACAAAATTAATAATTTAGATCAAAAATATTTTTAAATAAATATTAAATTAGTCGTTCAATCTAAATCGCTTGGATTATATTACATCAAAAATATTATAAACAAGACATGAAGATCGTATCCCATCAAAAATATTCTGGATTCCAATGTGTTAAGTCTACATTCAATACAAAAACCGGTACATGACTATTTTAAGGAAGAATTTCGGTATCTTGCAATATATTTTCTTCTTTTTCTTTTTCTTAGGAATAATAATAATTAATTAATTCATTTGATACCCGTTGTGAGGCTATTTTAATCCTATCCCATCTCGGCCGGGATATTCCCGGCGTTACAGGCGGCGCCACCATCATTAATGTCTATTACGGTTGGTTTTGCCGAGGAGTAATGGCTCCAAACGGTACCCATCTATCTGGCTACCAGTTATCATTTTGTATCCACCAATAACTAATTGCACCCGTCCACATTTTTATCGATATTTTTTTTCTCCCCTTGACAAGTATTATTATTATCTGTAATATTCTATTTTATTTTTTAATTTTTTATATTGGTTAGGTGATTATTATTATTATATTAAAACCCCCAAATAAATGTGTTAGCAACCAAAAAAGCCAATAAGAGAGTGGGAGGCTGCAAGGGGACATTCAATACAATGTTTCATTTTTTAAAACTTTTGAATTAAAGGAAGCAAGTTTTTTTTGAAAATAATAAGTTTTTTTCTTATTTTTTTGTTTCACATTGATTTTTAATTTTAGGGATAAAATAGAAGAGAAATTTTCTGGTACTGAATGCTAAGTGTCGATTCATTTAAGTCACTTATGATCGTAATTTTTAGATTAACATTTGTCGGTCTCAATTATAATTCGGGACGGATCAGGATATATCATCAGGGACTATATAACTTTTTTCTAGAATATAAAAGACTCCTCAATCCCCTTGTTCTAATAGTAAAGAACATGTTCATAATATTGAGGGGTAAACGTGATTAAATCGAGTGTTATAGAAAACGTTGAACGATCATTAAACGGTACATGCGCGGTTAGAAGTCGTCCATTGCCTAATCGGCATAGGTCCCCAAATAAACGACCTAAGCAGGTGGTGTCACGAACATAGCTAAATCCTAAGTAATTTGTCAAAGAGGGGTTGGTCTAGTGGTCAAACCAAGAGTGACAGTTGCACTCAATACCAATAAGTAATTTGTCAAAGAGGGGTTGTCCTAGTAGTGTAAGGGTGACAATTGTATTCAAAGGTAATGTGTTCAAATCCTCTCAGCGACGTGAGTCTGCCACATATGACTTACCAAATGTAACTTACCTTCCTACCGTAATTTGCAGATTATTACAGCATGGCGCTGTATTTAACTACCTTAATAGAATTCCCTACGTTGTTAAAAAAAATAACAATAAGTAATTTCATGATTTGTTGTCGTTATCCATGATTTTCATTAATTTTACCAAAAATAAATAGTATTTCCTTGTTTAATTAATTCCGCAAATTTAAACTGAATGCAGCAGAGTTGAATCCTAGTGTACTGTCCAAGAATTCAACTCCTCCTTTATTACAATCCTTTTTCTTTTTTTCCTTCTCTCACCGTGTGATCAGAAAACCATAAATCCGTCGGTTACAAGTTTACCACACACACTTACACGTACACCTGTGTGTGCGCGCGGCAGCAGCAATAAGGATGAGTGTGTGTGTGTTTGTGCTCTTAGATAGATATAGATATAGGTGTAGTGTAGTGTGGAACAG
The DNA here is from genome assembly GCA_025802335.1 of Pinguicula primuliflora. Lineage (NCBI taxonomy): Eukaryota > Viridiplantae > Streptophyta > Magnoliopsida > Lamiales > Lentibulariaceae > Pinguicula > Pinguicula primuliflora. Next base: position 56,156 of record JAOYMZ010000021.1, on the reverse strand, counting down.
TGATATTATTACTACCATATATGCTTTTGCAACTCTTCATCTTCCTCGATCTCAAAACAAATACAATACCAATTCTCTCCTCTCCCCTTATTTACCCCCACACCTTCCTCTCCAACCATCTCTTCAGCCTTTTTGCAGTCGGTATATATCTATAGAGATAATATATAGATGTATGTGTGTATGTGTGATGTGAAGTTATGTATGGCTCTGTTCTTGTGCGTTACCTTAGTCTGAGCATCCCTACCAAAAATGAAAACTTGGGTCGTGCCTTAACAGAAGCCATACTTTCTTCACATGTTCAAAATCTACCCCCGCAGAATCCCATATCCCTTTCCATATCAAATCCCAGATATTCTTCTCATTCTTAATTAGTTTCACTGCCCCGTTTACATTTTTCGTACTCTGCTCTCAAAAAGACCTCGCAGTTTATACAGCCTATTCCCATATATTCATCGATTTCTTTGTTTCTTTGTCTGTAGTGGGAAATGGGTTTATAGTAAGGAAGCGCGCGGGGGTGTTGGAAACGGTATTATGGGAATACCTCGTAATCTGCTACAGGGGAATCCGAACAGGGATTAAAGGTAGGAGGAGGAGTAGATGGTGAAACAACCGGTGATATTATAGTCAGGAATACAATTAGGATTATGGAGTTCAGCGGCGGAGGTTCGAGCGGAGGCGGGGACCACCGCGACGCCTCCGATCCTCACCGGAGGAAGAAGAGATATCATCGGCACACGGCGGACCAAATTCAGAGGCTCGAGAGGTGGGGGAAAAATTGAATCTTTTTTGTTTCTGAAACCTCCATGCACAAAACCCATCTTCTGTTCTTTGTGTTTCAGAATGTTCAAAGACTGTCCGCATCCAGATGAGAAGACGAGAAATATTTTGAGCAGAGAACTTGGGTTGCATCCGCGGCAAATCAAATTCTGGTTCCAAAACAGGAGGACACAGATGAAGGTCTGTGTTCGTTTCATGGGTTGCATCCAAAAAAATGTCTTTTTTGTTTTCTTCTGATCCCATTAATTTTTTTTTTCTTGTTATTTCAGGCACAACATGAAAGATCAGACAATTGTGCGCTTCGTGCAGAAAACGATAAGATCAGATGTGAGAACATAGCTATTCGAGAAGCCCTCAAGAATGTCATATGCCCGACGTGCGGCGGGCCCCCAGTCTCTGAGGATTCCTTCTTCGACGAACAGAAATTGAGGATAGAAAATTCCCAGTTGAAGCATGAGGTATCCTCAAAATCTCTCTTTCCCTTAATCGTTGGTAAGAAGAATGAAAGAAAACATTTTTTTTTTCTTCCTATCTCTCTTTCTTCAGCTCGACAGAGTTTCTAGTATAGCAGCCAAGTACATGGGTCGTCCTATTGCCCAGCTCCCACCAATGCAGCCCATTCACGTTTCTTCTTTGGATTTATCCATGGCGAGCTTTACAGGACATGGGATTCCTGGACCTTCTCTCGATCTCGATCTTCTTCCCGGAAGTTCTTCGAGCGTCATTACTGATTTAGCCTTCCCTCCTATGAGCCTCTCGGATATGGATAAATCCATCATGGCAGAATATGCCGGAGGTGCATTGGAGCAGCTCATTCGACTGGTGCAGAACAATGAGCCATTTTGGATGAAGCCCACATCCGATGGGAGGGAAATACTCAATCTCGACATGTATGATAGGATGTTCGCAAGGCCTAATGCGCAGTTGAAAAATCCCGGGATTCGGATTGAAGCGTCGAGGGCATCAGGGGTTCTGATAATGAATGGTTTGGCTCTGGTGGACATGTTTTTGGATGCGGTGAGTTCCATTCATTTCATACTCTCAGCTTTCTTCTTCTTCTTCCTTCTTTTCTCTTACGTGTTGTGGATATGTAATGTGTGTTGTTTCAGAACAAATGGATGGAATTCTTTCCTACCATCGTTTCCAGGGCCAGGACTATTGAAGTCATATCATCTGGACAAAGTGGGACATTGTTATTGGTAATGTTGGAAGTTTCTGTAATGCTTGATTCTGTCTGTAATGTTCATGTCTGAAGATTTTTGTTTGTTGCAGATGTATGTAGAATTGCAGGTTCTTTCAGCCTTGGTGTCCACCAGGCAACTCTACTTTCTTCGTTTCTGTCAGCAAATCGATCCCGGATCATGGGCTATTGTCGATTTTTCCTACGACATTCCACATCAAGAAGCACACTTCTCTTCATCCTGCAAGGCTCACAAACTTCCTTCTGGTTGCTTGATACAAGACATGCCAAATGGGTACTCAAAGGTTGTTGTTGTAAGAAATATTAAGAGTGTTCGACAAAGCGTTAGGCGCGAATACTAGACGGCCTTATAAGCGGCCTGACAGGGAATTCGGGCAATAGGCGACCGCCTTCTCGAACATATATAAACTAGTCTCCATGTTTTGTTTGCCCTCAACTTTTCATCTGTCTGAACGGCTATACTAATACTCTACATTGTATTGTTAGATTACTTGGGTAGAGAATTGGGAAATAGAAGACAAAGTCCCCAATCATCAGCTCTACAGAGACCTGATCCACAGTGGATTAGCATTCGGTGCTGAAAGGTGGCTTGCATCTCTGCAGAGAATATGTGAAAGATTTGCATGCTTGATGGTTACTGGGAATTCAGGCCGTGATATTGGTGGAGGTAATTACAGGAAACTGTTTTTTTTTTTTGTAACTATTTTCTGTAAAAATCATGTCAATAGCACTGCGCTGTTTCCACCCACAGTGATTCCATCCCCAGAAGGCAAGCGGAGCATGATGAAGCTTGCACAGCGAATGGTGAGCAATTTCTGTTCGAGTATCCATCCATCCAGTGGTCAACAATGGAACACGCTATCCGCCATGAATGATTTCGAAGTTCGAACGACGGTACACAGGAGCAACGATCCCGGACAGTCAAACGGCGTCGTACTGAGCGCATCGGCAACCATATGGCTACCGATCTCGCCGGAGAATGTGTTCAATTTCTTCAGGGACGAGAGAACGAGGCCTCAGGTTAGGAAATAGAAACAACACAATCTCTTCTTTGTTTGGTGGTGTTTAATGTGTTTGCTGTGTTCCGAATTTGTAGTGGGATGTTCTCTCTAATCAAAACCCTGTTGAAGAGGTTGCTCATATTGCCAACGGATCTCATCCTGGGAATTGCATTTCAGTACTCAGGGTAACGTCCTTTTCTTCTTCTTCTTCCTGGAATGAATGTTATGTGTTCGATGATATGTCTGAACCAACATTGCAGGCCTACAACACGAGCCAAAACAACATGCTGATCCTTCAAGAAAGCTGCATCGACTCATCAGGTTCGCTAGTAGTCTACTGTCCGGTGGACTTGCCGGCCATCCACATAGCCATGAGCGGCGAGGACACTTCCTACATCCCATTACTCCCATCCGGCTTCACCATTTCACCCGACGGCCGATCGGCACAGGACAGCAACGTTGCCTCCACCAGTTCTAACCCCGATGGCTCCCTGATCACCATCGTGTTTCAAATACTCGTCAGCAGTTTGCCATCCGCAAGGATGAGCCATGAATCAGTAGCCACAGTCAACAACCTGATCAGCAGCACGGTGAACCAGATCAAAACAGCCCTGAATTGCCCTTCTTCCTGATCGTGAAATCCACACCAGTGTTTGGCTTCATTCATGATGATCCATAAATGCGATGAAGGGATTTTGAATTGAATTTTGAGGAGGGAAAAGTAAAGTTGGTTTTTTTTTTTTATCTCATGTTAGTTGGGTCTTATGAATGCTCCTTAGTCCTGTCATCAATATCTGAAGCTGACTTATTGCTGCATGCATATGCTCCTGCAACTGCTGCCCCCCTGCTGCTGCTGTCGAGCCATTACGGTTCTCACCAACCTGATCTGCTCTCATTTTTTTTTTTCTTCTTCCCATTTCTATTATTGGCCCCCACCCGTTTTTTCATTTTCAGTTCAAAATAGGAGTCAAGAACGCACCCTTCGGTGTCCCATGGAAATACCGTATGGTTCGGGTATTGACTTCTTCTTGTGCTTTGATGAACTTGGAATTGAAATTTCTTGATTTTTATGAGAAGAAAAAGAACATCACTGTAGTACTGTATTGTATTGTATTCTTCTCTTTCTCTCTGGATTGTGATTCATGTTACTTTGTTTATCTTCTTGTTCTTTTTTTCCCCCTTGTGCTGCTGCTGTTTGTTGTGTGGTCCATTGTTGTGAGGGAATAAAGATGGCATGAGAGTAAAGTCTTTAGCAGTGGGGGCACTAACAATGACAGTCTGGATAGCTTGATGGCTACCTTCAATATAACGAACTTCACTTCCAACTATCCCAACTATTGTGGTTGGTTGGGTTTGGAGTACACATTTTTATTTTGCATCATTTAATAGCACAGTTATAGAATGCATTGGGCGGTCCTGAACGGTCAAGGATTTATCGCCCGACTGTTAGGCGGTCATATATGTGCGCTTAGACAGTATTTGGACAAGGTGGGGGCGACCTCCCAACGTCTAGGACGACCGTCATATCGAACAAATTTTAAGAGTGAGACATGGTGATGGACTATAGTACTCCCGAGCTTCCTCGCCCGGCCGGGAGTGTGTCTCTCTAGGGGCGGGGACTCTCAATCTAGTAGTACTACTACTAGATGGAGATGGTATTGATTTTGAGTGTGAAAATTTGAGTCCAAGCCAAGGGGGGTTCCCTTTATTGCAAAACTCTTCAATTCAATGCATCCAATCAACTTCTGGTGATCATCATGTTCGTTAGAAGGTGTTGTCAAGTACAAAAAGGAACCATTTGGGTTTGCCATATTAGTCCAAAAAAAGCCACTCAACTCACACACAAATTGAGGGTGGGGGCCTGGGCCAATGGACAATGAAGACATGGACAGTTTTGTATTCCTCTTTCGTTTTTACTACTTTTAGTCTGCATATTCTTTGTCAACTCTGGGTTAACCTAGTGGTTCTAAGAGTGACAATTTTACTTAAAGTTTATGAGTTCAAATTCCCTGCATGAGTCTGTCACATATACCTTATCAACTGTGGCTCAAGTCCCTACCGTGATTCGCAGGCTATTGCGATAGAGCGTTGAATTTAACTACCTCGTTGGGGTTATCAGAAAAAATATGTGCATATTCTTTGAGTCTTCAATCGCATGTAAAACCTTATAATATAATTAAATGCTCTGCATATTTTTACGAGAGAATGTCATGTCATGGTTTTCCAATATAAGGTGACAAAGGGCTTCCAAGAAACGTTTCTCAGAATCTTCTAAAGAGCAAACAGAAACAAAACAAAAAGGGAAAATGGACTCAAAGACAAGGGACTTTGAATGCTTTTTGTATAAGTACACATCTTCATCAATGGACACACACTATTTTGATTCCCGGGGAAGTGAAGTGTGGGAAGAGGAAGCAGCGGCCGTGCCGGAGGCGGCGCAAGTGCTTCATCATATACCTCCTATTCATAATGTCCCCTGTTGGACTGCCTCCTGGTTTCAGGTTCCACCCCACGGATGAAGAGCTGGTGAACTATTATCTCAAAAGGAAAATTCAAGGACAAGAAATTGAGATGGACATTATACCCGAAGTGGATCTTTACAAATGCGAGCCATGGGAGTTGGCTGGTTAGTACATATATATATATATATATTTTTCATTACGCGTATACCTTACATTGAGCAATTCATAAATGGTTCATAGAAAATCTAAGTGACAAACCGAAATATTGTAGCATTATTCTTTTATCACCATCACCCTAGGCTACATCTATGAGGAATGCTCGCCATCCAATTTCAGCACCCTGCCTTATGAGCGCGCACACAGTAACATTGTTTTGTGTGCGCGCATGTGTATGGGTGCGATTTGAGTGCTGAAAGTGGGTGTCTTATAGCATCTCACTACATTTAATGCTACACATTGCATGATTTTTTCTCACGTCCCTCCTTATTTTCTTGTCTTGTAGAGAAATCCTTCTTGCCGAGTAGGGATCCTGAATGGTACTTCTTCGGTCCGAGGGACCGAAAGTACCCGAATGGCTTCCGAACGAACCGGGCCACGCGTGCCGGTTATTGGAAATCCACCGGTAAGGACAGGAGAGTAAGCAGCCAGAATCGTGGCATTGGCATGAAGAAGACACTAGTATATTACAGAGGCAGGGCACCTCAAGGAATCAGGACAGATTGGGTCATGCATGAGTATCGGCTCGACGACAAAGAGTGGGAGGACATTTCAGGGATCCAGGTAGCCAGTATGGTTGAACTAAGCTTGCAACAATCTGAAAAAAAGAAAAAAAAATTGAAACATATCATCATCATATTTTGCCTGCATAAATGAATGTAACCATTTTGACTTTTAAAGCACCAATTTTGCTGGCCCTTATTTTCATGAGGAGCAAGAAAAGAAAAACATCGGTTTTCGACATTCCTTTCTTTGTCTCTTTCTAATCTTGTTAAAGAATAGATAAAAAGCAGCATGGCTTGAGCTTTTGGCATGTGCCCACATGTTTTCTTCGCTTCAAGTTAAACATTACGTCACGATTAAAATTTAGCATATAACTCATTTATTTAGCACATAACATTTTGATATTGTACGCGATTAACCCTTCCTCCTTTTCTGTCTTGTGTGAAATTTTCCGTAAGCTGCATGGCTCGCATGGAATTGTATGCGGACATTATATTCTTTTGGCTTCTTTGTAATATAATATGTATGCATGCATGATTGCGGTGGGTGTAAATTATTCTTTTCTTGATATGGTCTTACATGGAGATCTCTTGAGTAACTCTTCTGTTTGTGTGTCAAGAATGAGACAAAAGTAGAATTCCTCTGTTTGAATCTGATCCTTCTAGTCGAACCAAATAAATATGCTCGCAGGAAGACTGTGTATGATTTAGACTAGTTTATTCGAAAATTTTCTAATCCCGAATATTATACTAGCCATCCAGAATTTTAATCCTAGTCATCCATTTGTTGATTTGACGATTAGGAATGGATCACTTAATTTTTAAATACTGTTAATTCTAGCTGTCAGATCAATAATTAACGGTAAGCATTAGAATTTAGAACGATCTAGTATATATCATCGGGTAGCAATTTCTGTTTATTGGCCACAAAATTATCACCATCCGCTTTAACTTTTTCCTCCTGGATTCCCTCCTGAACAATGCCAAAGAGAAATAATAGCTACCCCTCTTCATAGTTCGTATATAGTGGGTGGGTGGGTTGTTTTGTGGATGAAAGTTGAGAAATTTAGCACATGATTCCTTGATTTCAGTAGGATGACGGAGAAAATAATAGAAAGATTTCTTTGCAGTTGCAGCAATTTTTTACACAAACCACAAGTTTGCCTTTCACACAAACTTCTTTATCTCTTCTTCTTCCTCTTTATATCTCTTCTTCTTCCTCCTCTTTATCAGCCTTTTGCCACTTTAGCTTTGCAGGAAGTGAATCCAGCTAAATCTAATCTATCTACACAAGTTCTTGACAGATTAAAGTCTCTACCAGATCATCTTTTATGTCATCAGCTCTCAAAATCCCTAACCAACACACTCTCGGAAGAGGGGAGTATACAGTGAGTTATCTCACTGTATAATGTGCAGTGCCCTCGTAACACTGCGAGATTAGCCACTATATATTATACAATGCTCTTCTCACAGTACGCCCCCCCGCTCCCCACACTCTCTACCTGTACAGAACTTGAACTCTGTCCAAGGAAAATATGAAGGATACCTTCATCTAACACCATCTCTTTTGACTCACAGGACTCATATGCATTATGTCGTGTTTTAAAGAAAAATGGGTTGTGTTCAGAAGTGGAAGAACAAGGACAATCAAGCAATATATCATTGCTCGATTATACTCATGGGCCGCTCCGAACCAATCTGGAGACAATGCCACCAGACTTCCTCCCATTGGCATCATCTTCTACCATAAGTAATATGGCTGAAGAAGATAGAGAGGACAAAGATGATTCATGGATGCAGTTCATTACAGATGATGTGTGGTGTGGTGAAGAGGTCTCTCAAGCAGCTTTTGCAAACTGATACTGTGAAGGGAAAAAAAACACTTGAGAAAAAATTCAGTTGATTCATAATAACATCAAAAATCTGAAAAACTTGGTAGGCTACATGTCTGAAATTCTTTCCCTATCTTTATTGTGCATCTATTTTCTTTAGTCATCATCTCTAATTGTACTAAAAGCCATTTTCCATTCTTGGGGATGATGATATTTTCTGCAAATATTTGTTTTTAGACTCAGCTTCACTGAGTGTCTTCTTTATTAAAGGACTTCATTATTAGTTAGTTGTTCCTGATTAGATTTGTACGATCATTTTTTCTTGACCAAAACAATGTCTTTAGTTGACCTATAAGATTGAAAAAACTGGAAGTTTTCTCACATGTGGTCTCATGGGTAGGGTAGGGTAGGGTAGGGGTCCATAGCCCTCAAAGATTCCAGTTTCAATGGTCAAGTTTTCATATATTGATGAAACCAAAGAACAGCTGCTCTGCTCATCAATTCAAAGAACGGAAGGTGACACACACAAATTGTACACGGGTTGAAAAATCACAGAGAGATGAAAGATCATATAATATAGGTTAGCCACAAGAAGTATCCCTTAGAATGAATGCAGATTTTGAAGTTCTATGAATGAAATTGATTGTACAGTTTAAATAAATTGCATGAACTCACAAGTTATGGACCCCCAAACAGAGAAGAGATCTTCATCTAGATTTCCCAACAGTCAATTAGAAGATAGAGGGGGGGTTACACCTACGTTGAGTATTTAGCAGAAACCTTCCATTTCTGAAATTCTTCATAATTGATCATGAATGAACTAGCATTTCTATGTCCTCCACCTCCATATTCCTGCATAAAATTTGATCATATATTGAGGAGTTGTTCTATACCCTACGAAAAACACACACCAAAAACCCAAGAAAAACACGTGGTGGGTTGTAATTTGCTGCTGCTGTGGCCCACACTTAGAGGGCAGCCTATCATGTTCACCCACCTGTTTTTCTTGGGTTTTTGGTGCAATGTTTTTCGTTCGGTATATCAATTCACTATATTTAGCTCAGATGGCTGGCATGCAGTTTCTCACTCAGAAGTACAACATTTTGGGGAAGAAGAAGGGACCTCGGATATGGTGGTTGTATCCTCCTCATTGACACTCCGGAGGCTAACTTTCAGTAGTTGGTCATTTTGAAGCTCGGCTACTCTATAAACAACGGCTCCTATTCCCCTAATCATAATAAGCACAAAGATGACTGGTGATATTATATCTACGCCCAGCTTAGCAGAACTTTCATGTTGATTATGCAGTTTTAATTCAAAATAATGTTTAGGTTAAGACAAACATAGAAGACGGAAACCGCAAAACAGCAAGGTACAAATGAAGATGAACGGAAAACAGGAATAACAACATATGCCGTATAGGTGATCCAAAACAGATACTGACACATTTAAGATAATTGGAAGATTTCCTCAAACTGTGTCACTCAATACCATTCCATTTAAGGGCTGGCACATCGATACATTTAAGAACTCAGACAATTTATTTATTTCCTTATTAATTGGAGGTTAAAAAATAATGACGGACCTTAAGTTCGTTTTGAGGCTTTTAATAGCCAGCAGACCACCAATCTCGCTCCTCAAGTGAGACACGGAATCGGCGTCAACAGCCTGTAACCAGGAAATAAAGGAAGATGATGGATACTTCAATTAGTACATATTAATATTATCCAAGAATGATGAATACAACGGCCAGGGATGCATATGTAGGTGAGGGGTGGAAAAATTATTTGCAGGGCGGAGGCCTTACAATGTGATTAAACCTCCTAACGATTTTAGTAAATTTCATAGCAGGTAGGTTATCCAGGAGACATTACAAAAGAACATAGACATGTTGGACGACTTTAGTTTGATCCACCTATCTGAGTAAACCTCATAATATATAAAGCCTATTAGAAAAGCAATAAATAATGAACCACGTTAGTTTACCAAGCAACATCCAAAAGCTCCACCACCAAGTCCAATCTCATATGATTTCTCAAGAATCTCAGCTATGATTATCTGTTGATGGGCCAAACTCGACATGCCTTGGCTTATTACTGATTCAATGTCCAGCGAGAGCAGCTGAAATTCAAAAAATAAATAATGCTTATGAAAGAAACAGATGTGAGTATAACTTGAATGGCCTGCATAAAACAATAGACAGGATTTTGAAACAGATCCGGAAAAATCTAATCCTTACCCACAAAACACGACAGCATAAAGAAACATGCCACAATTTTCAAAAAACAAAACATCCTTGACCCCGAAAATTGTCCAGAACCAAAAAAGTTCTGAATTTCAATACCTACTCCCAAGTACTGTTTGCCTAATCAATGCACATATCCAGCAAGAGAGTTTCATGTCAAGTTACTACCATCCTTTTGGTTTACTATAGATGAATGAGAACTACGAAGCTCTTGTATCAACAAAAACAGGCAAATTTAACCCTTTTTCATAAGTAAAGGGTGGGCTGTAATGAGTTCACCTGTTTGAACAAGAAGGGGTTCTGTGTGACATCAAAGTCAAGGTTTAGATCCTTCAGTCCGGAGCTGAATTCTCTGCTATATGGAAGATGCCACCTCCACAAATCTCCATCCTCAATATATTCCAATAGCTTCCTCACTCTCCTAAATTCAACAACAGGACCGTCTTTTCCACTGTTCAAGTCCGCACCCAAGAGGAGTTGCTGCTTGAAATAATCATAGGCAATAGTGGCAGCACTCCTCTCCGGATCTATAATTTGAACAACATTACTACCTGCAGATATCCCTGATCCCAACATCTCTAGTGCAGTCTTGTGATGATCTAAGACCACAACCCTATATTACAAATCATAATAAACCAACAAGTTGAAGACAATATTACTATCTGTCAAATATAATATTCCATAATTGGACTCAAAGTTCTCTGTTTTTTGTGATAAAGTGGCTATCTAATCACCGATTGCCAAAAAAACAATAGACACATATGTAAAATGGACTTCTTAATATGCAACAATTTCAACTAGCAGAACAAGAATAACACAACAAACAATGAAAAGAGTATCCAATAAAATAATGCCTTTCAACTTTAGGGGATAGCTGTTGCAAAAACCCAGGAGGTCCTACAAAATCCAGGATGTAGATGGTGCCTATTTCATTTAGGGGTAAATCCTCTACCCTGCAATACAACAAACACCAATAGTAAGCACAAACTCAGAGATGGGCAAGCAGCTTCACTTCACGTGTGTGCGAGAAGATGGGGACCTCAGAGGAGAGTATACAGTGTTCGGAAAGAATAGCGGTGGAGGAATGACATCAGCCTGAAAGTGAGAGAAGTAAATGTGGGCGGCCAAAGCGGCGAAGGCGCCGTCAGGACAGGGGTAGTGATACAATACAGCAAATCTTTTCACCACCGCCCTGGTCGCGGTTGCCGCCGGCGAGTGCAGCGAGTTAACCACCATATTCAATTGCTCAACTGCCTGGCACGACGACATAGTGCAACAATAAAAAAAAGTTGTTTTTTTAGGTTAAATCACTATAATAAATATTATTGTCAAATTTTTTCTTATGATACAACCCTCCCAAATATCTGTACTTTTATTTTGATCGGTAAAATTTACTTTTATTAAATAACTCCAATTTGCCAAATGTGGCCAAATTGGTTTCAAAGGGGCTATAGTTTACATTCGGATTTTCCCATCTTAACTTAGATTCATCTCCAAGAGGTCTTCTTCACGAAATTCTCCAATTGCCACTAGCATCACCGTTAGATAACGCAGAACTCTGGGGCTCTACACCAGTCTTCGAAAGCAATTCCGGGTAAGAGCTGTTTGTTGACCTTTAGACGCCACTAGATTTGCAATCGTATCTTGTCAAAAATAGCTTCAATCGGCTTGTCCTTGTTTTCATATAGCTTCAAATTTCTCAATTTCCAGATGTGCCATGTTATTTGCTACCATAGTGAGTATCAAATTTGTTTCTTCCACGGAGGCGTCGTAGTGTTCATAAATTGGGTCAAATGCTGCAACAGTTCATTGGTCCATGCTTCGTAAATCACCAGCCAGTTGTCAATTTTGCTCCATATTTGGTATGTGTAGGAGCATGATAAGAACAGGTGATTCACTATCTCTGGCATCTCACAACACATTGGGCATAAGACTGAATTGACCTGGATAACGCGCCGTTGCAAATTATGCAGTGTTGGCAGGCGACATTGCAGCAATTTCCAGTTGAAGTTGGCTATCTTGAGCGGTAGGATCTTGTTCCAGGCAAGTCTTGCTCCTACATTAGCCTCCTCATGATTTCATATATTCTGCATTTGTTTAGAATAGAAATCCTGAGTAATGTATCTTTTTCTCGCAGGGTCTGTCCACTCCCAACAGTCATTTGCTTGTGTGGGAACTGGTGCGTGCTGGAGCTTCACGACTAACTCCAAATATTCTGCAATTGCAACATTTGAGCAGGGTTGATGCCATGTCCACGTCCAGGTTTGGCCATCAAAAAATCCCTTCTCTGCTAGCTTGACATTTTTATCTCATGCATATTTATACAAGTTTGGAAACTGGGCAGACAATGGTTTGTGGTTTAACCATGTGTCGTGCCAGAATTCTGTCTGGCTCCCATTTCCAATCTTCCTGTTGTGAGCATCATACAACCATTGTTCTGATACAACTGCCCTTTTTATGTCCTGCCACCATGTAGAGACATTATGACCAGCAGTAGGTTCCCTTCGCAGTTTTAAAGTTCCATATATGTTTTCTATTATGTCCTTCCATAAGCCACCCTCTTCAAACAGGAGCTTACTCGGCCATTTTCCTAGTAGAGCTAGATTGAATTTCTCCAAATCCTTTACTCCCAGGCCGCCCTTCTCTTTTTGGTAGCATACATGCCTCCATTTAATCCATGCTATACGTTTCCTGCCTTCCCCTTTTTCTCCCCATAAAAATTGTCTCTGCATTTTAGTGATTTTTCTGATCACCTCTTTAGGAGCTCTGAATAGAGAAAGATAATATGTGGGTATGCTAGATAGGACTTCTTTTATTAAGGTAGTACGGCCCGCTAACGAAATGTGTTTTTTCCTCCAACTAGCAAGTCAGTTTTGAATTGCGTCTAGCACTGGTTTCCTAGATCTGACCCTCCGTGGATTCATCCCTACATTGATACTGAGATACAAGAAGGGTATTGCATCTAGCTGGTAATGCAAAATATCTGCCTGTCTTTCGCCAATCTGTTGCTCCATATTTAGAATAAATAGCCTGCTCTTTGAGAAATTTACTTTTAGCCCTTAACAAACCTCAAACAGCCTTAATATTCTCTTATAGGTGTGCAAATCCTGCATAGATCCCAAATATCTGTACTAACGGCTGTAATTTCAAAAGGCAGTAAGAGCGGACATCATGAGAATTTTTATATTAATTTTGTGAGTTTTATTGAAAAATTATTTTTGACTTTTGAGGAGTATTTTTATAAAGAAGTTATATAGTGTTTGCAGTGAGGGTTTTATTGTGACAAAAGTTAAAAAAAATTAGTGTGACAAACTGGATATAATACGAATTTTTTAGTCATGTTGGTATTATCGATTTGTAAATGGACAAAATTATCTTAAAAGTGAATTTTAAAATAATTATTAAATTATTACCGTCTTAAACATCCCAAAAGTTAATCCAATAGAGTTTTTGACTTTTAGATTTTTGGGGACTTTTTTACCGCCAATCCACTACTAAAAATCAAAATTACAAATAATTTAAAAAGAATTTATGCGATTAAAAAATAATAATTGGGTAGGACCGTCTATGAAATTGAGTTTCTGTCGGAGACTTCGAAATGCCAATAAATTTGATCCAGATGACCTGATTATTAAAAGAGTTATTTTAATATTAATCGCCTTTACAAAGAGGACTTTCCTATAAATTTGTATCTCACACTTCCATTTTGTAAACCATCCAATCAAATAATTTCTCATCATTTCGAGTTGAAGTAACCGTTTAAGTGAAAAATTAAGAAAGTTGTTGCTCTTATATTTGATCAATGAGATTATTTATACATTATAATATTTAATCTTAATTTATTTTTATCCGATAATGAGGAACTAATTTGAATCTAAATTTTATACCAGGGATTTAAATTTTCCGACAAAAGACATGATCCGTACAAAATTAGTTTAGATGGAGGGTGAATAGCACCATTCAGTTCCCCATCAGCGGTGCCACCACTATAAACTACCCAAATATTTACAGATCCACAAGCTGATACAGTGGGTCAAGTAGGAGGAAATATTCTTATTCCGAACTTGATGGTGAGGATTTTTGTGTAATCCCACTACGTCCTCGGGTAGACCAGATGTACAAAGTCTCGGTACATATTAGCTTTCTCCAGTGGCATCATGATGCATATTTTCTACTGGGTGATTCCATGTCTATTCCCCCTCCATGAACACCATTTTGATAACGATATTGGTATGATATTAGTCAGTCAATTATATAGGGATGAACTATGTTTGCAACGGGTTGTACAGAAGTATCATGTTGTGCAAGCAAAAATAGAATTTTGTGTGTGCAATAATGACAGGAATAGATGGTTAGTTCGCGGTGAGCATTCTAATAGCACCTCATACGCGTGAAATCTCAGTACGCATTACAAACCAAATGGGTGCAAGTGGAAAATCATTCAAATTTGTCATCCACACACTTGAGAATCAAGTGTAGTTAGTGAGTTTCATTGCAATCTCACAAAGATTATCATCACCCACTAATTGGTTGGGCTAATAACCAAAAATGCAGGTACTAATTTTTGGAGAGATTGACACTATACGTGACTAAAAGCAGATTTGGTTATATCATTTCTGATAAGATGCAGGCTGTGTGAAGGCAATTAGCCTAATTCCAACGTTCAATGATCAAATTGATGTGAATAGATGTTACGTACGGCATATTTGTTCAAATTTTAATGCAAAATATAAAGATAAGTTTGTCAAAGAAATGACTTAGAAAGCCAGTTCAAGGTTCAGCAAAATAAAATTTTACGACCAAATAAATGAGATACTTGTGTGTAACTCTGCTGGCACGAGTATTTAGCTGACATTGATCCAGTTAAGTGGACCCTCACCTACGATGATGAACCTCGTTGTGGTATTATGACAACAAATCAGTTCGAATGCTTCAATGGATCCCTGAAGGGGGTACGTAGACTTCTGGTAACCTCGATCCTGCGACACTCAGGAGAGCTGCATCAATTATTTCAAAGAAAGACAGGGTGATTGTGCGAGCATGACTTCAATAATTAAGGCGTGGAGCAATAAGGTGAGGGCCTTTTGCGAGAAGGCTACCAAATGTGCCCAACCCATCATGTTGTAGTCCATGATAATTCATTCGCCCATGTGAGGTACATTTAGCAAGTAACAACGCGTGAATCACAGAGCGTAAATGCTCTTGTGCGAAGTGGTCACACTATGCTATCCCATGCTCGCATGCGATACAAGTTAGTTCATAATTAATAAATTATTTATAACCCAACATAACATTTATAAATTTCACATGTAGGTATGTTGCAAATACCTTGTAGATCCAATGGATTTTGCGTTTCACAAATGATAATTCTGGAGCTCATGCGGACATATGAAATGCGTTCTACCCGCAGGGTACACGATTTCTGTTGGGATATTTGTTCCACACGGATAGGAAAAATAAAATTAACAAACTTATAAGATAGTGTGGTGATACAATCTATTACATTGGGCTTAAAGTTTTAATGAGAGTAGACCACATCTTTTTTATAAGTTGACTCACACATGTACACCAGCGCACGAGATCCAAGCCCAGATAGAACATTAGAGCGGACAATCTGAGGCCCGAGATTATTTATGGGAAAAGTCCAGATTGAATAGACCCAATGAGCCCAGGAAGGGTGTGTGGCCCAATTTAGCATCACATTTTTTCTAACTTGCACAAATGTGAGAAACAATCCCCTAATCAACTAAGCCACAACATCCCTCTTGATTCTACCTTGTATTCTTCTCCAATGATCCATCAGTTCAAGCTTCGCTGCAATACGAGCAACACAAACATAAAAAATATTTGTTCAAGCACACCAATGGAGTGTTAAAACCTTTGTGATGACAATATTTCCAGCTTGTGTGCCGTTCAAGCATCAACAACATTTGTTCAAGCACACTAATGGAGTGTTAAAAAAAATTGGACCCCCATTTTTTTGGGATTTAGCCCCCTCATTTTCGAGCCTAGTTCCGCCCTTGTTTCTGAAATCCTTGTGATTATTTTCGAAAAAGTCTCGAGTATTGATCCCATAATGAGAATTGACTCAATTGAGAATTATCCGTGTGGTCATTCAAATCGCAACTGGATTTATCTAATTTGACTTGAGAAAAATTGTTGAAATGTCTTACATGAATTTCACACAAATTAAACCAACTTATAAACTTGAATATTAATATTTATTAATAAATTACATAACATAAAATTGAAAAATTGTACTGCTCTTTCGAAAAATCCCGACTTCTGCCACTGAATGTATGCTCTGGGCCGCCACCAAAAGCTGATATCCCAGCGGTCGAGTCTTTCTCGCAATGGATCATCAACAGCATCATGAAATCGACTAAGACCATTATTGTTACAAATCAAGTTGCGCCCATGATATAGCGGGGAGTAAGCAAATGCAGAGAAACCAGGAGCCGGTAAGCCCGCAGCAGCAGCCGTTCCTGGAAGTCCTTTGCCGAATGCGTCAGTTTATCTACTTATGCTTAGATTATAATTTATGATTAGCTACTAAACTTTCATATGGTTTTGGCTATAAAAAAGGGGAGAATGTAAGCATTGATCATCAATGAAAACATTCCTTTCATTGCAATAGCTTGTCTTACTTCCTAGAGTAAAAGTAGTTACACGGGTAACAGCTCTCCTTTGGGCTTGCAACAGCATCTCACGATAGGTCGAAACAAGGCCCAAACAGAGGGGCATCACGGCGGAGATATTCACCCCCGAGATCCTTGTGGAGACCATTTCCGGCGTGCTCACACGGTTTAAGTCCCAGGCTCGCAACAATCATCCATGCGCTGCAACGGGAAAAACATCAAGGGAGTCAGGGTATATGAACCCATTCATACATTTCCGTGATAACACAATACATCATTCATAGGCAGAAATAACAAATGCCAAAAGGAAAGAAAACCAACTCCTATCACCCAGGATATTCATGGTCAAGAATACAAAATGGTGAATCCATTGAGTCATTTTTTACTTAATATACATGCGATTTAGTCAAACTATTTTATCACAGATGTAATCTTGCAAGTTGCAAGAAATAATGAAGGAAATGATTTCAAAACCGGTTGGAGGTTTTATGGCTACATAAATCTTATTATTAGCTTTCTCTTAAGCTAAATGGTATAACTAATCAAAACCAGTGCTAAGGTGGAACAAATATTTTCTTCAGTGAAACTGAGGTGCTAAAAAAAATATGATGTTTCACTATGCAAGATCTTCTTTATAAGAAGAAGAGAAATGTTTACCATTCGTTTGCTTATGTAAGGCTGTAATGGGACAGGGCTCTCGGATGGATTGTCCATCTGAACAGATGCTTTATTTTCAATTCGGAATTCTTTTCTTGAATCTTTTCTTGTACCAGATTGCCACACTCTACCAAAATTAGGCAGCCAATTCGAATCAAAATCGTTGCTGATAAGCTCTCCTCTTTTTTCCAACTCCATTTCACGCTTTCTTCTCTCAGCCCATGCCGCCCCAACACGTTTTGGGTTCAACCTAGAGGTCTTCCTTGTTTTGGAAGTAACAAGTTCACTCGTATCTGATTTTTGCATGAGATCAAGATGATATCCTTCTGTTACATCAAACCAAGGTGGAGGTGCTCCAGTGTGTACATTTCCGGCAATCGTTTCTTCACATGCATGAGAAATTTGTGTCAGCCGATGCAAACACAGAGAGATAGAACTGAAGGCGGAAAAAATTCCATGAAACTCCAAGAAGCTAATGACTTTGGACAATGACAAGAGAGAAACGAGAAATGCTTCCACATGCATAAATGCTCTTTTTTGTTACATTAGCTAGAAAGAGCACATAAATAATTTGTATTTACAAAACAATATTTATGCTGCTACTTATCCATTCCCTCTAAAATTTCTCACAGAAAACAAGCAGATGCATACCTTTGCCTAAATGATACTAAAGATTCTACTTTTACTAATCTGGAATTTTCATTTTCTGATCTGATCCTACCTTTTCTCTTACAAATATTAACCATAAAAGCTATACCACCATTAATTTACAATTTACAAGCTATTTTTCAAAACAAATTTGTTGAATTATACATCTTGTAGTATTTGCACCATAGCATCCATTTCATCTTAAATGATATGATGTTTCACAGTTCTAGTTTCCACTGCCATTAGTAGCCAAATGGCAAATGTAAAAAGTAAATGCGAATAACATAGATAAGCGGAGACATAAAAATTGATTCGACAACGTTACCCGGAGTTCTCCTGTCTCCGTTGGCTATTCTTCCTCCAGGTTTTACCTGATATAGAACAACAAATGGCATCAATTAAAGCATTAAATAGCGATTTTATATTGTTGAGCCAGCATCATGCACCCACAATCCTCACCCTCAAGAAAAGGAAAAAAGAAAAGAAAATATGGCAACCGACAAAATTTCATCACAAGAAATATCTTCCAAATTGTAAAATAAATACCAGCACATAATTTGAAAAGAGGGCAGAAAAAATAAAAAAGTTATAATGCGACTGCGAAACCGAATCTACTTATCAATCTTTCAGCCTTATATAGGTCCATTGCATCATATCTGTTCATGAAGTTGTTATGTAGTATGTCCTGTTTTCTTCAAATCCCATCAGATCAACGACCAACGGCTCTCTGATAACATGGACTAGTGAAAATGTTCCTCCGTAAATTATTTCTGAGATTTCTATAATCTACATAACCACCTCTGGCACATGCAGGACATAGAATTTTTTTTTTCCCTTTTGACCTCTAAGACCACCTCCGATATACATAGGATACAGAAGAATTTCCTTTTGGCCTCTAACTTAACTAATCAATTAGACAAATATGAATGTGTATTCATGAGTGGCATTTTAAAATTGTGAACATGGATAACAAACCTTGACAATCCAAAACATAAAAAGAAAGATGAACTATGGTGAAACCTTCCACAAAACAATGAAATCACAAATAAAAGTCAGTGTTACATATAAGACAAGGCTTAAACTTACTGATTCATTGATAAGATGACCACCAAGAGAGTTGGCAAATGCATGATTACGCAATCCACCTAATAGATATAAAATTATAGATGTTAGCAAAACATCTACAGTCCTGCACGAAACGTGTGAATGCTGAATAGAATATGCATGAAGTATATAATGCACATTATGCGAGAACCTGCTAATGTTTTCGAGAATTTAGCATCTCCGACAAGAGGGCTCTCGGGCATATCATGCAGAGAAGGACCCACCTTGCAGGAATAGGGCAATACTGAACATGATACCTGAGCTTTCTCATTGGAATAGATTTGTAAAGGCATAACATGATTCGTAATATTAAGAGTAAGAGGTTTCACATTAGACTCATGATAATTACAAGCAGAGTCAGCATTGAGTTCATTGTGGATATTATTCAAAGGTTCGGCGACAGATCCAATAGGTTCAGCCACAACTTGATCAGTCTTTATCAACGTGCACATATTTACCCACTGCAAGAATAGAGAAACAGATTTCATTAATATATCACATGGAGAAGAATGCAGCATAATTCTTCAAGTTAACTGATAACATTGTTTCTCGTCTCATTGTTCATTCATGTTGTTGATGATGTTATCCCTGATATTTTTTCACATGTAAATTCAAAACACTCCATATCGAATTCAGGCAATACTCTAAAAAGGCAGGTCATACAACTTTGAGCTTGCTTGCAAGAAGAACACAATTATGCTCAACATAACCTCGCAATTTTCACAATTACCTTCTGAAAATCCGGTTCAGAAATCCGAAACACCTCTGCACGGTCCATTCCAACCCCGTGATTCCACATGAATTCCTTCACTCTCTTCCAATGCTGCCCACTCGCCAAATGCTTAATAGCGTTGGCACTGAAAGCATCATCATGTGACAGTTTATTACTGGTATGCAGAATGAACATCTGAGGTACAAAAACAAGCGCATAAAATTCACAGGTCAAACACCAGGAAAATTGGCTGTGATGCTCGAGAATGTCGCAGTCGCAAAACGTGCACCAGAGTCGGTTTTGGTGGGCATCCTCAGGCCGGAGCGGAATTGGGTTCTTGAGGAAGAATTTGACATCGGCGAGTTTCGATTGGAATCGCGTGAGTAGTGCGGAGATTGATGACTTGTGACTGGGTAAGTAAATGTGGCGACGGCCATGGTTATGATTCAATCGGCACGCCTGGCAGAACACGTACGCCTGATGTTCACTCTCCATCTTCTTCTTCTTTCCCTTGTTGGCATTCATATCGGCGATCCCACGCGTCAATACACGCACATGGGGAGATTTAATAAACAAGTTCGATTAAATATGAACTTCGCCGCCGGCGAAAGCCACGATGAGTCGGTCGGACCAAAATGTTGATTCTGAAATTCCGGTTGTCCTTTTCGGTCGGTTATTAAACGAGATCGTTAAATTGGGGTACGAAATCTTCACCGTCGGATGAAACCGAACCCAACCCATGGTGAAGTCGATCTCGACGGGCCGACGGCCACCTCCTCAACTCAAGCATTGGGCAAGGCCCGTTAGCAGCCGTTTGGTTTGATAATGGGCCGTGGAAGTTTGATTTTTTTTTTTCACATACAATTGAAGCTTTTTTTTCGGGAGGATACAATTGAAGCTTTAGAAGCCAAAAACAAAAATTACACAGTAATTGTCAAGGAGGATGAAACTGTGGTAAAGTCAAGGAAAATGGGTCTCAGACCGTCATGACCTCCGGTAGCCAGTATGCCGATATCATTGTGTACAGGAGAAGAGGACGTTGACCAAGGAAGCAAATCAGGGAAAAGATTTTATGATCGTTGCTTATGTATCTCTTTCCAAGAAAAAGCATTATGACCGTTGGAAAATTTTAGTATAAGTACAGCTGCTCTTGTAATTGAAAGGCACGCTTAATGAGAATCTCATCTTCTTGTTCTACTGAGTTCTGCAATTAAGAGTATTCTGTTACAGTGTGTTCATCTCTATCAACATAGCGCCTTCGAAGAAATCGGAAGTTGCAGAAGCCTCTCAGCAGATCCAGCCGGGCGAAGAGATAGCAGAAGGAGCCATCGGAGTCGTCACTCGTTCTAGGTCCAGGGTCTGTGACATAGTGGTATCGGAGCCACGAGTGTCCCCCTTCGACGAGAAAATGAGCGAAACTCTTTCTGCTGAATCCCAGCCTCACTTGGACCAACTGAGGGTCGAGCAACAACAATACCAGGCCTCTGTTGAAACTCGCCTCAACGATACGAACCAACAGCTTGCATCGGTGACCGCATCTCTCAATGTTATGTCTTCTATGTTGCAAGTGATGCAACTCCACCTTCCCATAGGCACTGTGCCGAGCCCTCCACCTCTGGTTCCGTTGGCGCCACCGGGCCCTATTAGCACCGTGTCTGCCACCATACCGGGCTCTCGCCCTCCAATTGGGCCACCGCCGGTCAGCACGCAACCAGATGCACCAACACTCCTTACGGGACCCTCCAGTGTCTTTCCAGGGGAAGAAATCGGGTTAATTGTGCACAGTTCCGCTGCCATACCAACCTCCGGGGCAGTGAACCTGCCAGTGCTGACTCCATAGCCACCGGGAACCCACTCCTTCCCAGTGCCACATCCTTCCCAGCGCCCTTCTCGGCCGGCTATTCTGTTCCAACTTACTCCCCGTATGGGCCTCCGGATTATGAGTCGGGTCGCTACCTTGCGGCCCGCATGGCTCCTGCAGATGACCCTTAGCAGCCGCCACATCCCTCTGCTCTGCTCCAAGTGGGTGATTATCGCCCTTACCAGTATTTTGGCGATCCCGACAATCCCTATGGCCGAGATCCAAGTGGAAATTTTCGGCCATTATGCTGGGATTTTCCCACCTTCTCTAGCGAGGACCACGCGGATTCATGGATTTTGAGATGTTGCATCCTACTTCGCACATCAACATATCGCTTCCCCCGATCAAGTCGCAACGACAGCATACCACTTGCTCGGAGATGCCCAGCAATGGTGGTGCTCTCTTGAACTGGAATATCCCAGGTTAACTTGGCAGGAATTTTGCTGGTACTTTCGTCAGCAGTATACACCACCAGGGCTGAATGACCCGATCGCTGATGTCGCTGCTCTCCGGCAAGAGACAACCATAGAGGAACTTAATCGTCATTGAACCCAACTTGCAGCACTGGTTAAGGGCAGCATCACCCCCAAATCGGAATTGGCACTCTATATCCAGGCTTTAGACCCCCGGATTGCGGCAGATCTTCGCCTTCATCGTCCCCCAACGGTTTTCGACGCCATGTACATGGCTCGCGAGGTCCAAACTAAACTTGCTTTACAAACTAATTCTGTTTTTGTGCCTATGTCTTCTTCTACAGGGTGCCAGCAGCACAGCCAGGCCCCCCACGCAGCCCCAGTTCAGCCATAATTATTTCCACGACGCCAGGAGAACCCAAAGCCTAAACCTCCCGAATGGCATCGTCTAACTACAGCCGAGATAGCCCAACGCAAAGCCCAAGGTCTTTGCTACAAATGCGACGAGAAATGGGCTAAGGGGCACACCTGCCATAGCTTGTTTTGTATCGAATTATGTGGTGATGACAAAGAGCCCGTCGAGGACTCTGCCTCTGAAGAAGAGTGCACCATCTCAGTTAACGCCATGTCAGGAAAAACCTCAGCTGATACACTCAAGGTTGCAGCAAAAATCGAGGGTAATGATGTTCTTGTTTTACTTGATTCCGGTAGTACACATTATTTTGTCGATGCAGGTCTAGCAGCGTAGTGGGGATTAGCAATCACATCCACCAGACCGGCCTTAATCACAGTAGTAAATGGAGTCAAGATTCCCAGCCTGGGATATGTAGAGCAAGCTTCCCTTCGGCTGGGTAGTCACTCATTCACGATCAATCTCTATTTACTGCCCTTGAGTGGTTTTGGCGCTGTACTAGGAGTGAACTGGTTAAAAAGTTTGAGGCCAAGTACTTGGGATTTTGAGAAGCGTAGTTTGAGTTTTAAACAGAACGACGTCCCGGTTACCTTCTTTGGAGTTATCTCACACCTACAGTCGGGTCAGGTAGTCTCATTAACATCAGAGGATGCTTTACAGTCCATTCTGGTCGAATTCCAGGATATCTTCCATCAACCATCCGGATTACCTCCTGCACGCCCCTGTGACAACAAGATTATCCTCAAGCAGGGATCCGTCAGTACACAGCCCTATCGATACCCACATGCCCAAAAAGCAGAAATTGAGGAACAGTGCTCTGAATTATTAGCTCAGGGATGGATTCGCCCCAGCACATCTCCGTTTGGCTTTCCAGTACTTCTAATCCATAAGGCCGAAGGAACGTGGCACATGTGCATTGACTACCGGGCGCTGAACGCCATAACGGTAAAGGATTGATTCCCCATACCTGTCGTCGAGGAATTAATGGAAGAATTGGGACTGGCTCGTTACTTTTCGAAACTTGACCTCTGTTCCGGTTATCACCAAATTCGGATGGATCCGGGCTCAATCCCTATGACCGCTTTCAAGACACATCAAGGCCACTACGAGTATTTGGTGATGCCCTTCGGGTTGATGAATGCTCCAGCGACATTCCAAGCTATGATGAATTCGATTTTTCAACCCCACCTCCGCAAGTTTCTGTAGGTATTTTTCGACGACATCCTTATTTACAGTTCGTCCTGGTCGCAGCATTTAGCGCATTTATGGCAGACTTTCTTGATTCTGCGGGAAAATTGCCTTGTCGTCAAAGAATCCAAGTGTCCATTTGCTGTAGAAAAGGTCTCTTACCTGGGGCACATTATTTCAGCAGCAAGAGTTGAGGCAGATTTGGAGAAGATTCCTGCGATGTTGGCTTGGCCGATTCCCGGGGATGTTAAGAGTCTGCGGGGTTTTCTTGGACTGACCGATTATTATAGGCGCTTTATCCGCAGTATGGCGTGATCACATCCCCCCTCACCAACCTATTGAAGAAATCAGCTTTTTGTTGGACGGAGGAAGCTCAGACTGCATTTGACACTCTCAAAAAGGCACTGGTCACCACGCTAATTGTACGAATTCCGGATTTTTTGAAACCTTTTATCATCAACTGCGATGCCTCAGGTACTGGGATAAGAGTGGTCCTTCTTCAGGATTCACACCCGGTCAATTATTTTAGCCGGAAGATGGGCAAACAGCACTTGGCCCTACCTGCATATGAGAAGGAATTAATTAGGTTAGCAAAAGCTATACAACACTGGAAGAATTACCTTTGGGGCCAAACTTGTATCATCCGGACTGATCAGTGCAGTCTTAAACACTTGTTGGATCAGTGCATCCACACAATCCCACAGCAACATTGGTTGCGCAAGTTGTTAAGTTACGAGTTTAAAGTTGAATATCTGTCGAGTAAAGAGAATGTTGTGGCTGATGCATTATCCCGACGAGATTATGAAG
This sequence comes from Pinguicula primuliflora, assembly GCA_025802335.1. NCBI lineage: Eukaryota > Viridiplantae > Streptophyta > Magnoliopsida > Lamiales > Lentibulariaceae > Pinguicula > Pinguicula primuliflora. Next base: position 31,479 of record JAOYMZ010000021.1, on the reverse strand, counting down.
AGGCTGCTCTGATGGCTTGTGGTATTTCCACCATAGATCACATCGTATACAATCTGACTTCTATTGGTCTCATATGAAACAGGATGTCATCGCCTTCACGACCTCTTGCCTCGTTTGTCAGAAGAATAAAGCCGAGCAGCTTCAACCAGCCCCTTCCCATTTTGGAAATGATTTGGAATGATGTTTCCATGGATTTTATTGATCATTTGCCTCCGTCTCAAGGCAAAACAGTTCTTCTTGTGGTAGTCGACCGTTTGTCGAAGATGGCGCATTTTGTGGCCCTCAGTCACCCATATATCGCAGCATCTGTCGCTCGGGTATTCTTTAAGGAGATATTTTTCTTACATGGTCTTCCTCAAACCATCGTCTCCGACCGGGACAAAGCCTTCACAAGTCAGTTTTGGCACGAGCTATTCAAGCTGAGTCGAACGGATCTGCACTTCAGCAGCACGTACCATCCGCAATCCGACGGCCAGACTGAGTCAGTAAATTACGTGATTCACCAATACCTTCGTTGTTTAACTGGTGATCATCCAACCCGCTGGAGTCAATGGCTTGCTTGGGCAGAGTATAGCTATAATACAAGCTATCATTCGACTATCAAAACATCTCCATTCGAAGCCGTATATGGCCGCCCACCCCCACGCTTATTGGATTACACCCCGGGGTTAACCACACTCGAGGCTGTTGATTATGCACTTCGCGACAGGCATGAATTCTTGGCTGAGCTCAGAGATCGATTATTACACGCCCGTAATTATATGAAACAGCAATACGACCGACACCATCAGGCACTCACGTTTGATATCGGTGATTGGGTTCTCCTTCAGTTGCAACCATATCGGCACACCTCTCTAGGTAACAAACATACTAAGAAATTAGTTCCAGTGTTTTATGGTCCTTTTCAGGTTATGGCTCGGATTGGCGAGGTGTCATATCGACTTCAACTTCCTCCAGAGGCTAAGATGCACGACGTGTTCCACGTCTCTCATCTGAAACGCTTCAATGGCACACCCCCAAGTGCCCCACAGTTGCACACTCTCCAGCAGGGTCAAGCGATTCCCATGCTACAAGTTGTTCTAGACACCCGAATTGAGAATGGCAGCCCCCAAGTCCTGATCCAATGGTGCGGACTGCAACCTGAAGATGCCTCATGGGAAGACTCTGCACACATCCAGCAGACTTACCCTGAATTCCCGCTTTGGGACAAGCCGATAATTAATGGAGGGGGAGATGTCATGACCTCCAGTAGCCCGTATGCGGATATCATTGTGTACAAGAGAAGAGGACATTGACCAAGGAAGTAATTCAGGGAAAAGATTTTATGACCGTTGCTTATGTATCTTTCCAAGAAAAAGCATTATGACCGTTGGAAAACTTTAGTATAAGTACAGCTGCTCTTGTAATTGAAAGGCACGCTTAATGAGAATCTCATCTTCTTGTTCTACTGAGTTCTGCAATTAAGAGTATTCTGTTACAGTGTGTTCATCTCTATCAACATAGCGCCTTCGAAGAAATCGAAAGTTGCACAAGCCTCTCAGCAGATCCAGCTGGGCAGAGAGATAGTAGAAGGAGCCATCGGAGTCGTCACTCATTCTAGGTCCAGGGTCTGTGACACAGACCATCCGAATTGAATTGTTGAGATATCTTCTTGTACATAATTTGTTGTTATACATGTTGGTAAGGATAGGGTCCATTACTGTAGCTTAGTTGTACCAGTACAAACCCACCAAGTGGTAGTATTTGTATGGTTAACTGGAAAAAAGAGAAAACTTCTCGTCAATCCCCTCCAAGCTTGGGCTGAACTCTGAATATGAAGAGGTATCCTCTCAAATCCTTGCATCAGAACCTTTGCCGAGTCTGAATAGAGCATATTCTACTGTGATGACTGTGGAAATAAAGCGTGACGAAACTACTAGCAGTTATATCCTGAATGAACATGGAACCTTGATAGTGAGACATGCAAATGCTTATAAGTCCAATTCGTCAAAGTGGATGAACTCACCAAGAAGCGTACCATCTGGTTATGGAGGTTCAAACTCAGGCAGAGGAATACATAAGCCAAAAAGTGACATACGTTGTGAACACTTCAACTTCCTTGGACATAGCATCAGAGAATGCTATAAGCTGAAAACCTGCGAATTGCACAGTGGTTTTAAGAAATCTCAATTACCCCGTGTGTAATGCATTCGTGGAAGGTGGTACTGAGCAAAGAAAATTTAAGTGGAAAAGATTATTTTGACCATAAAGTAATTTATTAATATTTTTGTACAAAAAAAATTACATTTTGTAAATTATAATAATTCATAACTTACATACTAGTCAATAAATACAAAAACTAACTAGAAAATTACATAAATCATAATAATTTTGTTACTAGTCGATTGCACCCCATTCCCTCTGCCGGTGCCTAAATTACACAGATCATAACAATTCATTTTGTTATGAATGCCATTTAACCAGCTCCCTACAAACAACGAGTTGGTTAAATGGCGTTTGACCGAGGCCGAGATGGTGAAATGGCATTCAACGGAGGCGGAGATGGTGAAATGGTGTTCCACACGGAGGTGGAAGCCGCACCGCACTAACTCCTCCAGTGAGGATCTGAACTTTAACGCTTTCCATTCAAGCACGGTGGATCCCAATTTTGAAGTTCAGATTATCCAAGTTGTGGTTACTTTCCTTAAAGTTTCTAAAGGGCGTTATTTCATTTTCCCATTCAAATAACTATGCGCCTTAAATACTATAGTTTCTATTGAACTATTTGTATCATATCGGTTGTGAAACCTTACTTGACTAGTTTAAATAGGAATGGTGGAAAAATTCTATTACCTTTGGCTCAAAGTTTTAATGATATCACTCACATTACTAGTATTTAATCCCACACTCACCCACCCACCCACGAGACCCGAACCTAGTGTATTACGGTCGGGTTCACTTATTCTTCACGGGCTCGAGACCCCGGTTGTTAGATCAGCCCAAGTTATTTCCTTTTTCTTCTGAATTCTTGTATTTGCCCCCACACGAGACCTGAACCTAGTATATTACAGTGTGGCTCGTTCCTTCTTCACGGGCTCGAAACCCCGGATATTTGGCCCACCCAATTTCTTTCCTCTTTCTTCTAAATTAAGTGAGAAGTTCAAAGCACTAATTTTTTGTAACCCATTCCCTCAAACCACAACAACATTCGTTCTTACCATTCAAGAGTAGAATGAGGAAGACAACTCCTCTTGCCCTTCATCAAAATAGCAAAAAAAGAAAAAAAAGAAGAAGAAGGTAAATGAAGGGTTTACAAATGAATTTCTTTTTATTATTTAAGAACGTCAAATGATTTAACGCACTATTTTTTTGAAAGCGATGCCCCACATTGCCTTGAGTGGACCCCATATATTAATAGAGTGATACTACATGTCCCTACAAATATTTCAGAATTGTAGGGACATGTAGTTTAAGTAGTTTAATTAAGGATACATGTAGTTTAATTAAGAATTTTACAAGTTTAGTCTATCATTTAAATGTCATTAAGAAT
>JAOYMZ010000021.1:0-17876 GCA_025802335.1 Pinguicula primuliflora | reverse complement strand
ATGAAGTTCTGCCTCTATTTATAGGCATCAGAACTCTGGTAATCATCGCGTTGCCTGCCTGCCTTTGTTGACATTATGCAGCAATTATTGAACAGATCCTGAAAAACAATCACGCGCGCGCAGCATCCTTTGTTGAAATTTTTTTTTTCCTACCTAACATCATGAGTTGGCCTCCATGTGAAGGAGGGACCCAACAGTAGGGAGTTCTCCTTTAGACTCCACTAATAACCCAAAAGTAAAACCAACTATTTTTCCATATTTGCACATAAACTCTGCATGACAGCAAATCAGAAATAGAAGCTTCAGCCATCACGTATGTGTTCAAGCGAGAAATTTTCTGCCCCAATTAGAAGGCTCATTAAGTGAGGCTTTCGTGAGTCAGACCAACATCTGCTTGGACCATGACCGGTGAACCCACCAAAAATTGACAACTCCAATGACGATCCGTCTTTCGTCGTACCTATATCGACGGACATCACCGGAAAAAAGTAGAGGCGCGAGAAGAAAAAAAAGGAGGAATGCGAGTGAGTTTTTTTGATGCTTCACCAGCCACGGCAAGGGAAACATCAAATTATTACCAAAACAAACCCACCTTTTTTGGACGGTGGGTACGAACATCAAATTCCCCACCTTTTTGAGTTCGCTTCACCAGCGACGGCGCCGAAGAGTGAAACGGAGACACTCATCTCCTCCACAATCCTGCGAAACCCTAAACCTCACTTGAAAATTGAAACTCAACAGAGGAGAAAATTGAGTTGAAATGGAAACTCAACAAAGGAGAAAGAGGGAAATTAATCAGCGGGTGTCCATGTCCACCTCCTTACCCCTGAAACTTTCTGCCGGCGTTCAACAGAGAGAGGATTTGCTTTCGTGTGAAGGACATCGTATCTAGCAAGATGCCCGGAATCAGACCTGCTTTTTTTCTAGCAAGATGCCATCGGATAACGATCCGACTGCCCGGAACATCACTCGGGACATAAGGTTGAGTGTTCGGGAGGGAGCCACTCAGGAGGAGAAGATTTCTGGTGTTCAAGCATTGTAGTATTTTTCAATCAAAAATGTACCGCCTACAGTCATACAGATTAATCTCATTTTTTCATGCAGATATCACTCCACGTCCACCAGAATAAAAATCTTCGGCACCAACAGGTCATTACAGTCTACAGAGTAGCCAAGAACTGGAGTTTGTAATATGTACACAGAATAATACATGACAATATTGCATCATTAACATGAACTTACTACGGCCCGACAGAAACCAATGCAAGACAGGCAAAGGATACACAAACATCCCCGAGAGTGCACTTTACTCCTTGTGGTTTGACGAGCGGTCCTTCTTGGGCCCACCAAGAATACGGGAGATTTGTAAACCTCTGCTGAAGGCTTGATTGAACAGCATTCTTGTTTGGAACTCGGAAACGAAAGGGAACCATGCCAAGAACGCTACTGGAGTGAAAAGCAGCAAGCCGATTAACATCTCATAGCCTCGTGCAAGTGTCCGGACGGATCCCCATATTCCACCTCGAATCACTAAAGGTTTCAAAGCTTGTGCAATCTGCAGTTTATTGCATTTCAGGAGACAATGAGAAAAGCCTTGTTATCAAAATCATACTATTCGCGACTTGAATCCTACAATTCCATTCGATTCTAAAGTTCAAAGATTTGAATCTTATATATGAATCATTTATGCTCATAAGATGTTTAAATCTTACGATTCGAATAAGATTCGGGACAAGAGGTGTTAAAGGGCTGATTTCTCGCTTACCGAAAGCAATCCCCAGCCGGTTGGCATGAATGCAAGAATGCAAACTATTATATCCCGGAATGTCATGTGTGCAACAGCTAATAGAGTGATGAGCAGACCAATGAATGCCAGGAAAATGAGGCCCTTGATCAATCTGAACAGCAGCTGAAAGTCCGCACTCAGACGCCTCCTTCCAAGAGATACAACCTGCGAGTTTTATAAAAGTGCAAATAGTACGACTCATCAACCATTATATAGGATAGGCATAATATGAAATTGAGATGAGGAACTCAAGAACTAGTTCTTACCTTCATAATAGCCAGGATCATTAAGATCACCAACCACGATACACCATATACCTGCAGAAGATGAAAAACAAGGTAAAGGGAAAACCAAAACGCTATTCGGAATGAGGATCCAAAACAAAAAGGTAAAATCTAACACATGGTTAGCTGGGTAAAGTTACAAAATCTTACCAAAAAGTTTTTGCTTCCATTGATGAAGGTCAGGTGATAAATTAGCCCGTATTGATAAATGAAAAAGCGTATGGACAGTAGAATCTCGAAGATGATACCACGCAATCCAGAATGAAGCAGATGCTCCTGTTCTTTCTCCCACCAAGATTCCCAGCTCTTTTCTGGAGGCACACCAATGCCTCCGCGATTACTCATCCATTTGTTCCAATCTGTCCAGTCATCCATAATTTTCTGCCATTCAAATCCTGAAGGATTGAACAAAAATGGGGCGAAAAGCCACGTGCACACCAAGAACCAAATAGACACGGTGATAAATACATAGGCAAGAATCCCTCTGTTTGCTCGTCCAAATATATGATAAACAAGAAGCAAAATCATCAGTTCCAATCCCTTGACAAAATGGCTCCTTGAATACAGACGATAGTTGTCTGCAAATTTGGCATGAAACACCACAAATCCTCGACCAGTGCCTCTGTATCGTGCGCCGCCATGAAGCAAGGTTCGTCCAAAGTAATGGGTCCTGGTACCCAAAGAAAATGTGAAGAATACGGGAGCGAGTTGTAGCTGCATCAAGACAAAATCAGTTATCGCTGTACGGAACCCCCTTTCGAGGCCTATCTCCATCATCATAGGCAAAGCCATTAAGAATCCAATTTGAACGAATGATTGGGAAGCAAGAGCCACTTGAAGAGGTTTATTGTCTCGTATCGCCCGGTTGGAGCTCAATGCTTCTTCGAGACCACTCAGTACGAGGTAAAGACGGCCATAGAGAAATACGAATACTATTACCACAGTAAGCTGTCAAAACCGGAATTTTTTTTATCAGAAACACTATCTCAACATGATTGTAACTGTTGATCAGAACTGCTAATGTTATGAGCAATACCAATGTACTAAAGTAGAAGCCGATTGTCGTGAAGTAACATGACAGCATGCGGAAGAAGTCGAAGCGATGACCTAGTCGGTACATATCACGGCTGACAGTTTGCTCCCCATTACCACAGGCTATCTTTGCCTCAAAAAGTGAGATTTGATTGAGACCTACATCCCTTCCTTTACCAACTTGAATGTATTCATGATGAGTCACATTGCCGCCACGAAGTGTGGAATTGAAACCTTCAGGGATGAAAGGTGATGGATAAAGGATGCGAAGCATCAACAACATAATGGTGGTTACAAAAGTACGATACCTGCAAATATATCCTCGCTTAAGTTGATGATTTTGGAAGCTTTACTGACACCACCTCTGGCCAGGTGAAATAATCTATCGAAAACATCTGGATGGCCGTAATGGAAACGAACCCTGAAACAATAGAACACTAAATAAGAAACATAGCAAATAGAGTGGTTGTATTAAAATCTTTCCAGATCATTGTTGTTGCTTCACTTGATCTGAACATCCATAATCAAATCTACTTCAACAACTTACTTCAATGGATTGGCCAGCAACCTTTGACCAATGGTCACAAAGCTAGTCTCTTGATTTGACATGAACCAGGCAAGTGAAGAGACACTACATGAATAGAATGGAAGAGTTTAGAGTTATGGAAATCCAGGATTGAAAACAAGTCTTCTTTCTGGTCCATGAATGGTCACACCTGCCGGTAAATATATGCTCTCTAAGTCCAAGAATTGTTGGCTTCCTGACTCCATGCTTTTGAAGGAATTCTTGAAGTAGATTTCTCATTTTGAACGCTTCTTCCATGTAGTTGTCCTACAAACAAAATACCAAAATCAAAATCATCACATTAAGATTCTAGAATAATGCTGGGCATACTTACTAATTTTATACTTAAGTATACACATCAAAACGACGTCGTTTTGATGTGTGTTGAGTCAAAACGAAGTCTTTTCATCATCTATACTTAATTATGTATAAAATCACTTAGTATGCGTAGCATTATTGAAGATTCTATTTACATACACTGAACATGTCTGAAGTAAAATACCTGGTTCATATCAATTGTTTGCAAGCCTTCACCACGAGTAAAGATTATGGCGTGGTTTTGATTTTCTGGTTTTCCTTCACCCAATATAGCAGGCCCAGGTAGTTTTATCCGATAAATTACCTGGGAAGAATGTTGGAGATGAATGCAATTGCATGATAGCCACGCACGATGCAGATTTTTACGTTACATTATATACCGTGATATAAGAAATGGCACGCTTTTAGCATGGGTAGCATTCTAGACCAAGATCTTGTACCTGGTCAAGCTTATCTGGTTCAGACGAGTCAACAGATTTTGGCACAGCTTTCACGAGGGCTGAATAGTACACTTTCTCAACCATTTTACCACTTCTATCTCCACCTGTTTCTTCCACCTCGTCAACATAAGCTACCCGCATGGATGGGTACCTTGATGCAACAAAATCAGAGTGAGACTTGATGGGTGATGCAATGAAAGAAAACAAATGAAGTCGAACCTACTTCGTCATGAGTCTCAAAATATCTGTGGCACGGTGGTCCCCTGATCTTTTGTGAATACCATATTGTTGGCATGACACAACGTACGTGAATTTCAAGTCTGACACAGCTTGACATTGTGTTAGCAATGAACCTTCATTTTTTACCTGCTCGTCAGTATGCATTTCAATAGCCTTGTAGCCTTTCATTAGATCTGAGGGAAGATTTCATGTGTTATTTTCACACGATTTGGCAACAGGAAAGGAACCACAAAACATAAATATAGTTGATCACCTTCCTCGTTTGCCATATCAAGAAAAGCTTGAAGTTCCAACGCTTGCCGATAGTACATCATGCCGCGTACTTTACCAGAGAGGATATATCAGAATACTGGATAACATTCAAGAAATGACCTAACTAGAAGAAAAGGCAGAAAAAGGTACCGGTTTTTGTCAATGTTTGTCCTCTGTATGACGCCCATAACCGCAGCTCTTCTTCCAATTCCAAATTTCCCTTTAGATCTTCTTCACTGCTGCAACTAACCCTCTCCAGGAAATTATCCCATTCATCTGCCAACTTCAAATATTTAATAATTTCACGGAGCACCAAATCAGGCAAGCAGCGATTGAACGATAGATCGAGTGTAAAACTGTAAGAAAACAAACCTGGGAAAATTTTCTGTAAATAAAATAATATGGAAACACCGTCTTCATTTGGCTTTTCCAACGAATCAATGGAGAACAGAACTTCTTCATCGTAGTATGGAGTTAAGGTGCTGGAGAAATAATAAGAAAATAGAGCGAAAAACAAGGGTAAAAAATGAGTCAACACCACCACCAATTAAAGTTCGTATGAAACCTGATGCATTATACTGTCATAGGTTTGCCAGTCGAATGATGCAAGACCATTGTTATCATGCTCACAAACCAGAATATGCGCCAGCAATAGATTGCAATACAGTGAACTGATATTCAGCTAACAAAAACTGCCACTATCACCACTCACACCACACTATCATCAGGAAATCTCCATATAAACAAGCGGGGTAGTATCAAGATCTCATATTGACTAAACCTAGTCTCGATGATATCAAACTTGAAATCAAAACAAGTTAAGAATATACATTTCGAGAGCACCTTCAACAACGATGTAAAAAGGCCTTTTTAACCATATAGAAACTTACCAAAGTAATTGAACATATCATTCCACAAGTAACAGTTCGTTGTGGAAATTATTTACCTAAAAGAGATCATATTGCGAACTTTTGGAGCTGGAGGCATGTCCATGAACAATGAATTTGAGAAGAATGACATGCGTCTCCTGGCTTCTAAATTGGACGGGACATCCATAGCGGACTCCTTCACAGTTAGCAGCATATGAAGCCGCCTGATCTGATAAAGGAATAGCAAACGTTTAACAGACTATGCCGATTTTTGTATTTTTCCAGAGAAAACCATTTAGAATGGTTAATCTTTTCCTTGACGTAATCTGTCAAAGCTCATGATCATTTTTAGTTACCACAAGAACATTTTTGTTTAGGTAATCAAAATGAAGATCTATTATTATTTCCAAATGCATTAACTTTACCTTCTCTTTCCACGCATCAGCTTCTTCTGTCACGGGGAAACGAAGCATACCAAAGTATTGATACTGTTGATCAAGAGGAGCCATTCCCTGGTCAATTCCATGGGAACCGCCATGGCTGGATTCTAGCAAACTGTAAGAGAAAGGCAATGAGGAATTTCTCACCAGATCGCATAATCATATAATAGCTATCAAATCATTACCCAGCAACTGTGTCTTCCATGATGTCTCTAGTCACAACCTCGAGCATGTTTAGCAAGACAATTACCACTTGATCCTTGTCTTCCTTTCTATTCTCTCTCTGCAGGTGCTAATCAACTTAGTTTTAAGCTTTCCACCAGTATTATGTAAACACATAATGACGTGCAATATGAGATCTAAATCTTTACCAGATATTCTATTAGTTGTACAAACTGTTCATAGAGGTTAGGGAGAGCATCCATATTAAACTCTGATGACAGGTTACCCTTCTCTATGTGATCATCCGCCTTCGAAAAGATCTCGTTTAAAATACTAAAACACCAAATAAGGAAATATGGGATTAGATAATAACGTCATGATTTCTGAATTTCATTTTAGGCTGGGAGCTGGAATGGGGGTTAACTTACAGTTTCTCACGGTCTCCCAGAACTAAATAGTTAAGTATGTTTTTGCAAGAAGCATAGCACTCCCGGATGGCACATCGCATGTATATGTCAGCATTCAATCTCTTATTCAGTTCCCTATCTCTTCCATTGCTATCCTTTGCCATGTCGAGAGCTATAGGAAGCTAGAAAAAACAAAGAGAGATACATTGCTGCTTCAAGCATAGAAGAAAAAAAGTGAAATTTGGAAAAATTAGTTAAGGGATCCTCGCCTTGCTAGCTAATAGAAAGGGAGGCCACTGGATAACATCCAATTCTCGATCAGCACGATATGGCACAAGTAACAGGTTCATTTCCCTGTTTGAACAAACAATTAAATGAAGAAAGGAGTAAATGAATAGGCTGTAATGTAAGCATAAAATTATTAAGAAAGCATACTAGCATAAGACGCAAGGGCAATGCAATGGAGTTAAATAATAAAAACAACAAATTTTCAAAGTAACTTAATACTCCCATTGAAGGGAGCACACTAAGTTACCTATTGTTTATCAAATCCTCCTCTCTGAAACTTTCAATTATCTTGTTCCACATTTGAGAAAATCTTGCTGCCTCCTTATCTTTATTTGAATGGATCTGCATATGTCAGTCAACTCAAGCCGTTATAGATCCTCGATATCCAATAGATCAAACAGCAAGAAAGAACACTTTGCACAATTCACAAAAAAAATTATAACAAACAACCTCAGCAAATTTGCGAGAGAATGTGGCCTTGAGTCCCTTGGGCTTTGCATCCTTTTCTGCTGGAATCAAACAGGCATTGAAAGCACCAGGCAAGGATTCAAAGCGAGACCTAAGCATTCCCAGAGTTCGTATCTGAGAGTAGAGCAGAATCATCGACTTAATTAGTTCAACAATACACAATTACAATGGTTTGGCTTAGCCCTTTCTCCAATTGTCACTATAAAAACCCGTTTGAAGTGTTGGTTGAAAGGGACTTGTTTTTCCATTGGGTTAATGGCTTCAGACATTATCAAAGAATCCAGAAATCCTGAGATTTACTACTGAAATGCAAAACCAATAAGCAAAAGTGTTTCACAATTCCCTGGAATCTTTAAGAAGATTGTAACTCTAGAATATACCCAGGGTAGTATCATATACAAAAGATGGATTACCTCCGCTGAGCACAAATATTGAACAGAAATGAGAAAACTAAGATTCTCAGGTAGTTCCGGAAGTAATTTACTTCACTTTTGTTTCCACTTAAGTATCTTTACAATAATATGAACCAGAAACGAAAGGAATGTTCCCAGCAAGGAGAATTCAGGAATTGAAATCATCCTTAACATACCTCTCCAAGACGACGAAATGCTCCATATATTCCCCCAAATATCGTGGAGAAAATAGCATACCAAATCTGTGTGTCCATAAAATATACCTGAAAGAAATCCTAGTCATGACTCATGAGAGTCTGCAAACAATATGAAAAATATTATTTCACCAAAAGGATATAAATTACATACAATAACAATAGGAGCCCAGAGTGCAATCACAACTCCAATGTTATCTTTAGCTGAAAAAAGAAGACAGAGAAATGAAAGGTCTATATTAGTCAGTATTGTATGATGTCAGGCAAAATAAATAGAAAAATTCTAGTACCTCGTGGAAAGAACTCGTGCCATCTGTAATCTCTCACGACAACATGCATGATTTCTTTTGTTGGAATAACAAGCGGTTTTATCTACAATCAACAAAATGAGAAAGTAAATTGAGTTTCCAGAATTTATAATTCAAACTTGAAGGTATCCAAATTCATCTTTCTAAAATGGCTATTCAAGTTCGTAATCAATTAGTGTCCCTTTTTTACCAGTATCATATTAAGCTCTATCATTCAAGATAAAGACAACATAAACAAAATCGGAGTACAGATAACAGCAGCAGAAAGCATGTGAATGTTAAGCCTGTAGAAATGTTAAAAGAACCCTGTACATGTGCCATAAGCTCATCCTAAGAGAAACCAGTTAAACCAAAACAGCAATTTGCATAAATCTAACTAAATGCAATCACCTCTATGTAAAAGCTAAATGCTAATTTTGCTGCCAAGAGGAGGACCCAGAACACTGTATACCTGGAAAATGAAACACGTGGATTAAATGCGAAGAACCATAAATATCTATTTTAGATGAACTGATCTGGCATACATACTTGACGACTGAAAAAGTACTTTCTTGCATCCCCCTTCCAATATAAAGTCGCGGCTGCAGAGAACATAGAACATGAGACTCTTAATAAAATATGCATCATCAGAACTAGTCAAATTCGTAGGAATAAAATATATGTATACCTGTGACCACCACATCATGAGCCTCACAATTTTGTAGTCAGATCTTTCAAGGTACCTCCGGATGAAAGGAAATAAAAATAGCACAGCAGAAAGCATATTTGGAGATAAGTATATCAAAACTGCAATGATGAACAGAGAAGGGTGTCCCGCAGCATTGCCAAACCAACCCTTAATGGTCTGGGCAAATCCAGAAGAATTTTCCCAACTATAAGCATAGGTAACTGGTAACACAACCACCCATGCTGCTGCAGCAAAAACCTTCAGAATGTATCTGAGCTTTACATGAAGCGACGTACTCATCCTTGCTTTCCAGCTCATGATTACATCAAGAAAAGCTGCACGAAAAAAAATCAGTCCATGAGAACATAGATTGAAGATACCGGCGGGAAGACATTCTCCTTCAAAAATCTTGGCAGTGAAAATGGTGCAAACATCAATCGCATGCAATACCGTAATGAGAATTTGGAGAGGAGGATGAAGTTAAGAAAATCATTTTGCTTTGTTACCTTGTATGAATTTGAGAACTGCTGCTGTAATGAATATACTCAACACTTTCTTGAAAACATCTCCATCAAATATACCACCCAAATCGCCAGAACCATTCCAAGAAATTATAATCATTGCCTTCAGATGAACGTTCATTATCAAATGAAAGAGAACAAATTAATACAAAGCGAGGACTTAAACTGAACGTCCTGAATCTGAGCAGATACAATGAATTCAAATGACAGTCATGATTACCTGAAGGGCCAAAATAAAAAAGCTCCACATCCTGTCATAACTTCTAAACAAGTGCCAAAATGAGCGGGCCTCAACAAAGTTGATCTTTCCAATCCATCGGTCCCCTTTAACAGATACAGTATCCTGAACAATATATTTATTTATGCATGCAGCATTCGAACTTATTAATAATGTCAGATACAACCAGGAAGAAAGACATAATTAGAAAAGAGAAACTATATCTAGCGTAATGGACTTGATCCCAAATGAACCAAAAAAATAAAGCAAGACAATAAAAAATTCGAAACAGACAGGTTTATCTAGTCCCCCTCTTCAGCTACAATAAAGTCATCGATTCAGAAAAAAAAAGGAAGGCGAGTAAGAAATCTAATCTATTTTGTATTGCCCGCTCTTATACCTGAAGAATACTCTAAAACCTCCACCCTCAACACAAACACGTGAAGGAATTTAATTTGAATTAGCTCTCCATGTTCCTACTGTGGAAGGCACATTCCTACTTAAGTGGTTTCTGGGACTGAACTTGTTAAAACAATTCACATCTAAATATATATGCTCCAAAACCTAGTAAATTGTAGAGATTATAAATTTAAGCTAGAGCCAAGGTAGCGAAAAATGGCCCATCTTCCACCTTCAAATCCAACATCAGAAATAGAAGTTTAATAGTAGTAGTATAATTCTCTAGTTTTATATTTTACTGGGTGAAGAAAAGAAATCGATACACTATAAGATTTATCCCACACCAGGAAAGCATGTTTGCTAATACATTAGCAAAATCATCTGAACATGACCTATTCATATCTGCTATTATCAAAATGAATCCCGTCATCAATGTGATGCTTGATAACAAGTGTGGTTGCATATCATTCGAGTGCCTTTACTCTTCTTGCTTCATTAAATTTTGAAATCATGATGCTTATATCAGATTAGAACTACATATCCCGCTCCACAAAAAAGTGAAATGCAAAAATGCTAAAATATAGAAACCAATTGAAGGAAAAATGTCAGTTGGTGTTAATATTGCTTACCTCATTTCTATCAGACCAGATCTTTTGAATGGGAAGACAGAAGAAATCAGCATCAGCACGCATTGGCCAACCAAGTCTGAAACAATCAACTGACCTACAAGTGTTTGATGTCCAGATAAGTTACACTTGAGGTGCCCTTAACTTAACCGATAAATAATGAAATATATTACCAGAAGTATTCATTCAAATCATCATAGTTTCTCCACTCAGAATGTTTGGATATCCCGCCTTTGCTTCTTTTAGCTTCCTAAGAAGTATAATTAATTGATATATATACAAGTATTCATCAGAAGAAGCATAGATAGCTGAAAAACAGAAATTAGAAGCACCACCTTTGCTATCACATTGTAAATAGGTGCTACAATTTTCCTCAAGAAGGACTCTTCATCACCACCATAGGCAGGTTTTATAGTCTCACCAGTCATGGGACTGACACTTCCAGCGAGCATGCCATATAGTTCAAATGCCATCTAAAACGTAAAGAGAGAAAATAGAAATATAGGACTTGATTTACCAAAAGTTGCTTGCTTATCATAAATACCATTACCAAAGGTTTTAGCTCATTAAAAGACAAAACTAAAGAAACCCAGTAGTATTCAAAGAAAAAATGTGAACTGCCTATAATATGCTTTTGTACTAATGTAAAACTGGTTGCAATAGTTACTTATCAGTTCATCATACCAAACGGACGGACGATGACCTCTCTTTGTATTCCTACAAGCAAATGAGAAACCTCTACAAAAAATAAATACCACCATAACATAGGTACTAGAGCCTAAAAAATTCTCGTATCCGGCACTTGCTACATCTTGTAATTAAAATTCAAGGCACTTCTATGCACGTAAACTGAGGGTTGAATTACAAAGGAAATTATGAACTTGTCTTTGGATGGAGAAAAATGATTGACGAAGGGAGAGTCATTTATATACATACATGATGATATATATAGCAAAGGCATTCTGGCATAAATCTCAAGTTTGCAGCTTCTCCCCAAATTAAGAGATATAAACCCATGTATAGCAATTTCCGTTGCTGAACTTCTTGTTGGATTGTTGGCAACCTATCAGAGTAGATTGTTGGAAGCATGGTTAACAGAATGTTAGAAATTTATGGGGAAAACCCTCAACAGGATAATGTGGTGGAGACAGACTATGGACAGATAATTCACCGGGTCTCCTAAGCAATTCTTCCAAAATATATGAAGATAGGTTACCAAAAGTGAAGTTACTGTGTTGACCAGAAAAAAAATACAAACGAAGTAAAGTCTACCACACCATAAGCTACTCTTGCGCCCAAGATACTTGCACCACTTCTTATAGTTCTTGAAGACTTTCTTCATGACTTCTGTAAGTGCACGATCATCCAACTAATAGATTGCAGCATCATACAACTGTGTAAAATAAACCGATCTCCAGGTAAATGTAAACTCAATCAATACAACTGGAGTACCTTGGGCTGCTGATCTGGCTTTGGTTGCCTGATGTGTACATTAGCTAGCAATAAAATCAAGTGTTCCCTCTGGTTTGCCACGTTATCCTTCTGCACTCATAAAGAGTAGTAGCTCTTCAGTGTATATATTATGAGTTTATGACACGCTAAAACAAGTTTATGATACACGATTCTCCGTATCAAAAGCAATATAAAAGGAGGCACTTCCTCTCACACTCTCTCTTAGTATCATCCACACAGAGGATGATGATTTTGACTTCCATTAAAAAACTGTATCTTAGTCCTCTTAATTCTGTTTTAAGGATGACCTTGATATATATAACATCTGGCAATTTTGATCACCGGTGATATGAGTTCACTTCATGCGTGACAGAGTTAATATTATAGTAATATTACACTTCTAGTAATCCTGTTTGCGTGAATCAAATTCTCCTTCGTACCTGAAAGCCAAACATGGCTTGAAGCCAGTCTAAGATGTCCTCATCAATTTTCTTCTTATGTCCCTTTGGCCATGGAAGACCTCTTGTGTTACGAAGTGCAGCAACAGAAGCTTGAACCTGTCACAAGAAAGGGTTGCAATAAAAAGTAAAATAACTGATAGTCAATCTCATTCATAAATAACAACAACGGACAAACTCATTCTAAAAAAAGAACAAGAATAGACCTCCGGGTATCGCATGATTGGTTGATGTGAACTTTCTGGGTCAAGAGGAAGTATATTGTAGGGAACATAAATCTGTGCCTTTTCTGCAACCTTAGTGTGTTTTTCAAGTATCTGCAGCCGGACATGAAAATACATTAAGATCTTAATAGGACTAATATATCTTATAATGCATGCGTTAGAATATATAATTGGGGAAAGGGGGGGGAGGGGAGGAGCAATTTGCACAAGACAGACAGCAATTTGCAAAAGAACTTCACCTCATCATCGACTTCCACAGATTCTGTCAAGTTAACAGCCTTTAAGACCTCAAATAGCACAGCTGCTGTTTGATAAGCTTTTGTAAGTCGGGCACTGAGACAAGGATGTCATTTAGAAAACATTATCAAAATATTAATTGCAATAAGTTCCTGAAAAGTATGCATCATGATCTAAGTAACTACCGATCTGCTTTATCAGCAGCATTTTGCAAAGCCTCTATGTACTTCCTGTAGTAATTCTGATAAAAACTTTTCATTTCACGGGCATCGCTTCCTTTTCTTGATGCTACTGTCGTATCATTTTCCTTCGGAAGAAAAAGTAGAATTAATTGATGATGCATTACGATGGAAAAGAACACATTACCATAACAACAATATTCATGCTTTAAAACTGTTCAACATCATCAGAAAGACGACAACTGAGAAATTCTACATTAGAGATATCAAGAATATCAAATTTTACATGCGGCTTCAAGAACATTTGAATAGTGAATGAGGTAAAAAAGATACAGTAGCTATTTCCCATGTCTGTTACACACTGTTGATTCCAACTAAACTTGTTGCTGATATAACAAAATTTTACCATGAGTGAATAAGTTACCTAATGTTGAACATAAAACTCATTAGAACTACCAGCAACAGACTTACAATACTTGATTGAGACTCCATATGCATGGGTCAAGAATAGAATTAAAGGAGGGAAAGAGAGTAAATCCTGATATGAGAATACAAAAGCATGTGGCAACAAATATCAACTATATCCAAGCATCAAAATAATTATCAGAATCTTTCCACGATAAATAACTAATTGACAACCGGTTGTATCACCGTGCACTTAGGCTATGTTTGCAAGTTCTACTGAAAAGCTGTTTTTGGTTTTCCAATCGCAGAATCCGGAATCCCGTTTTACACTTTTTGCGATTTTGACTTTTGGCGGTGGAAAAGCCCCCAAAAACCCAAAAGTCAAAAGCTTACTTGGAGTAGGAGGCTTGAGGCATTGACAATTTTGTAATTATTTCAAAATTCACTTTTAAGATAATTTTGCCTATAAAGAAATGATAATACCAAAATACCCAAAAATTTTCCCGTATTATATCCAGTTTGTCACACTATTTTTTTAACTTTTGCTACAATAAAGCTCTCACTGCAAACACTTTATAACTTTTTTATAAAAACATATTTAAAGCACCTTTTCAGTAGAACTTGCAAACATAACCTTATTCTCATATCAGGTATCACTTTTCCACCCTTTCTCCAGCTAGCAGAAAATGATCCGAGGCTAGTTGCCTCATAAAATGAAAATTAACATATAAAATGCAAATGCGGTAAAATGACCTTTTAAAATATTATATATACCCTTTCAAGGCGTTGCAGAAGTGCAGTTTTAAATTGTCGAACCCCACGTCCACTAGATGTTGGATCTAAACGATGAGCTTTCTCGAAGGCATAAAATCGACCTGGTACAAACAAAGGCATCAATATCCACGAGCAGGTAGAGAAGAATATTTAAGTTTGGTGTCACATTTTTGTTCTCTCCTGATTTTATCTAGAAATTGAAAATCTCTATAGTTTTAATGAGTTTGGTTCACCAAAATACAACATTTACATGAATAAAAAAATCTATGTGACATAAGAATGGTACACTAAACTACTAAAAACACATGAAAACCATGATTTTAACATTATAAAAAACTGGAACAAAACAAATTCTATGTTCAGAGGAAAAACATTTCATGAAAACGTTGAATGCATAGCATTTCAAACAACGAACAAAATTTGATGGGCTAGAAAAATCGAGTACATAATCCCAAAGATTAATGTGAAGCTCAAAGACTGACTATACAAGCCCTTCACCGGATGAATAAAAATTAACTCGAATGGAACTTACACAGGTAAGCAACCCGCGGATTGATGGGCTCAACCTCATTAGCAACACGGAGAATTAGTGCAATATCTTCTAGGGATGATGGAACCACCTCACTGTCCATCATTGACTCGCCCAAATTACCGGCTGTCTGAGTCCGGATGAGGCGCCTCTGCGGCTGAACATCAGCTGCCCTTCTCTGATATGCCATTGTACAATTGTTTACAAACTCTCAGAATAATTTTGAACTAGCTTCAGTACTCCTGACAAACGCCGAGGAAAATATGAGGAAGGGAAAAATACAAATAAGTAAAACATTGCAACAATAGAACAAGAAAACCATGAAATGCTGAACTGTTTTTAATCTAGTTTCAGCAGTTATAAGAGCAAAGGTGAAGATAAGCAATAAGCAGAAAACTTCAGTAATTCAAAATTTTCATAAATCCCTTAGTTTTAGAAGTTAGACACCAAATATCAAATGTGTTTTCTTCGGGGCTATAGACAGAGAGCTAAAGGTAGCATCCAGCACATCCATACCATTCAACACAACAAGCTCGAAACCCTTTAACCTCCCTCCAAAATCAAACAGGAAAAACAACGAGCACGAAAAAACAACTTTGAATTCTTTTTCTTTCTTAACTTCATAGAAGAAAATAAAACCCAACGATCCATCACTCCAATTTCAAAGCGAGCTCAGCTTTTCAAACAAAAACGGAGCAAAGAAGCAACCAATCTATTTCTTTCGCTTTTCACGGTATTCACACCGAAATAACAATTAAAAGGAACCATCTTCATCAATCCCACATGACAGTAAGCTCTGGACATCATCCGCGAAGTTGAGTAATTTGGAAATTACCATGACCCAGATATCAATACGTCGAGCGCAGTAGTAACTTTCTTGATGAATCAGTACTCAACACTTCACTGGGTCACGAATTCAGTAAGAGGCTGGCCGACATACTTATCTCTTTAATAATGTAGAAAAGCATAGCTTACTTAGTGAGCAATAATTTGAAATAATGTCGTGTCCATGTCATGTGCGTGTGGAGAAAAAAGTAAGCAAATAAAGAATGCAGTAAATCATTGTCGTGAGCCCAATGATTTACGGAGATAGGCACAGAAGGCAAACTGAGAAAGTGCCACGTCAGAAGAATGAAATATATGGGGGGAAGATGGAAATTAATCTCATTGTAGACTAAAGTCCCCTTTTTGCGTAATGATTTTATACTACTTGCATTTCTTCTATTACTTTTTTTATTATTTGTTCTTATTTTTAAAATGTATAGTGTTTTGTACAAGTTCTTAAAAAATATGAATTTAATGTTCAATTTTAATTATATATTATAAAACTAATAATAGATCACCAAAATAATCTTCATTTAACTAATTAAGGATGATAATAAGGGTAATTTTATCTTTTATATAGTTTACATATTTGGTATAATTTCAAAATTGTCATTTTAATTTTTAGAAGAAAAAAAAGCTTGCCATGACATGCTTATTTTTTAGAAGAGAGAAGTTCTAAAAATTAGAACAAGCAGTACTGCACAAAATACTCATTTTTTAAAAAAATATTCTTATAATCTAGTTATAATTTTTAGAAGCATGCGCAAAACAGGACTTAAATTATGAGTTCAAAAGTCGAACTTCTGTGTTACTGTTACCCCAGGGCCCAGACCATGCTATGTAGTCAATGTTCTACCTTTTCTGTTATTGGGCCATTGACCCATTTATTTGCAAATAGCCCATTAGGCCATTGAATTTTTTTTTGGATAAGTAAAGCTATATTGATTTTTAATCAGTAAATTTACATTGGGCTATTTACAATGTTGCCCTCACTCCTTGCCATACAATTTTCAATTCCTCATCTTTTTCGCTATCTCTTCCTCGATCCCCAAGCCTTTGATTCTCTTCTGGACGACTTCCTCAGTTCACCCGAGCTCCCCCCCTGAGACAAAGCCGTGGTTCATGGCACCAAGCGTCGTATGCCTGGACAGGCTGTATCAGGTTGTTTTGTCGTAGAATGAGCCATAATTGCATCTTGATTTTCTCCATGGCCTCATCCTCATTCCACAAGTGTTGTTGGAAAATGATCTGGCTTCGTCGTTTCTAGAGCGTCCAGGAAGAGATTTGCCATATTGCGTTCCAAATTCGAGCCGTCCATGGAGGTCGGAGCCGCTGCATATGACATTGGAGCCCATCAGAAGCTACTCCGCCTAGCGCAGGTACTTGTAAATCAAGCCAATTGTATAGTTTTTCCCACAATTCGGTCGTTTTTGAGCAGTTGTAGAATAAATGACATTATGTCTCTTCCTCCTGCACACAGAGTATGCAATTCGTCGAGGCAATCGGTACACCGCGATGCTTGAGGTTTTCTAGAGTAGGGAGGCGACCGTGCAGAAGGCGCCAGACAAAGAAATAGACTTTGAAAGGTACAATCCGATTCCATGCCCGATTTGCTACTTTCTGATTTATGTCTTCTGTCCAATTTTGCTGCATAATCTCCGAATAAGTGGTTCTGGTGAATGATTTAGGCTCAATAGGAGTAGTCCAAACCCATGTGTCCGGTTCCTGGGTTGGAGCCGGAATCTGTGCTAATTCTCCCAGTAGCATAGCTAATTGTTCCAGTTCTGTTTGGTTACAACGTCCAGACCATAGCCAATTCCAATGCCATTGATTAGTGTAGAATCCCTTCTGTGCAATGGTAGTTGTTTTGTCACCCGCAGCTTCATACAATGCTGGA
>JAOYMZ010000020.1:796708-809339 GCA_025802335.1 Pinguicula primuliflora | reverse complement strand
GGGGGTGAGGGCAAAGTATTTTTAGTACCCCAAAAATTTTTTTAGGGATATATTTAAGGTGAACTGTATTCGTGCTTGCTTGGTGAACCATTGTCGTTTATATAATAATGGATTGTTCGTTTGTGTGAGTTTAGTTCATAATAATCAAGTACACGTGAGTTGTGCATGTAGTTGTGTTCTGGTCGGATGTGTGAAAGTTGAAAGTCGAGTCTGTCGTTTTGTGAAAGTGGGGTTCCATTATGTTAGTATTTAATTTCTGTTTTGCACAAAAGTACTAGTATGCAAGTAATTAAAAATAATTATTTAAAATTTTATTTCAATCATGTATAATAAATTTAATATTAAATTATTAAAATATTTTTTTTATCTATTTAATTAAAATATATTAATTAAGCTTAATTTATTCATAAAAAATATTTACAATTGATTATTATTATTACTTATTTTTAAGAAAGAAAAAAATATTTCAAAAAAGATTTATTTTTTAGAAGAGAGACCTCCTTAAAAAAAAACACTATTATTTATATTGCGCAAAACAATCATTATTTTTAAAAGATGTTTATTAGTACAATTAAAATTATAAACGTAAAACTTTTACGTTTATAAACGTAAAATTTATATTTCAAGGACTTGAAGATCACCCCTGGCCCTGCACAGTTTTAAAGAAGAAAACATTAGCTTGTTCAATTCACAGCTTCGAACGGTTTTACTTCTTCGATTTGTTCTGTTCAAGCACCACCGAACCGTATTACTAACATAAGCTACCAACCTCCCTGAAGCAAAAAACCTGTGTGCAGTGTGCGTGTGATAATTCATGAAGAAAGTGTTAGTTGTTTTTTGTCTTCTTCTCCTCCACCCTAGCACTGTTCTATACCACAAGAAAATTTGGTGGCAAGTTATATATATATATACAACCAGCTTCATATGGTCAGTCTTCGTGTGGACAGTTTTCCCTTCGTGTGAACAATTTTTTCGTAGCACCATCCGTTTTCGAAATTGATTGCGCCATTGGAAAGCTTATATTTTTCAGATGAAAATCCATATGCTTTGGTCCAGTTTCGACGACGTTATCACCGTTTAATGGAGGGTTCACATTTCCCCTAAGGTTAAGTAGTCCTAAATAGGCTTTTAGAAAATTCCGGCGATGAAGTCGCCGGAAACCGAACAAAAGCAAATGGATCTTCATCTAAAAAATATAAGCTTTCCAATAGTGCGATCAATTTCGAAAACGGATGGTTCTACGAAAAAATTGTCCACTTGAAGGGAAAACTGTCCACACCAAGACTGACCATACGAAGCGCTCCCTATATATATATATCTTCAGGTTATTTTTATTTCTACAGCCACTTTAGGTTATATTGTGTCACATCCACAATCAAATTAATATGGTTCCACTAGACGAGTGGTGCTATAGAGCACGTCTATAGCACACCGGTTTCGGTGTGCACCACTTTAGAAGAGGTGCGCTCTATCGTTTCACTAGAAAAATGTCCATAATTTCCTCATAACTTTTCTCCATACAGAATGAAATGATTGAAAGTATGCAATAGAAATACTATATTTCTTTCATAGGAGAGAGCATTTATATATACAAACTACTCACAGGTTAACAGTTAAACTACACCAAATTGAAGCTCAAGCAACGGCGTAGAGGTATTTTGCCAGAAGAAGACTTGGGGGTGGGATGATATACAGTATACACAATATCTATAAAAAAAAATAGATGACGATAACAAGTAGAAACAATAGCAACCTCTCAGCTGCGAGATGGGTTGATCCATGGTTCAGTAAATCCCAGACTTGTTTTGGAGCAATAATCCTATTAGTCATATTTCATTGGATCTTTTAAGGGCTGTGACAGGCATTCTAAGAGCTTCGACTGGTTAGGAGGATTGATGATGCATATACGATATGAATAATACTACTTGTACCATCAACTTTGACACATTTTCATAAACCCCTTATGTGGCAATCATATCAACCACACATTAAAAAATAAGTGCATAATGGGTTTATGAAAGTGTGTCAAAATTAGGGGTACATGTAGCATAGCTCGATACGATATGGGATCAAAATTAAATGAAGTATAACAGTGTTTACACCTCTATTCTTAATCTTCGCATCTCAGCTTGGAATGCAGAACTTGATATCAAGGTTCGACGAGCAAGAGCTTTTATATCATCTCGAGAACAGTCACGCGAAATACGAACCAGTTCCCAAAGAGCTCCTCCACTTATCAAATCTTTCGCATTGGCCTCTACAAAATAATGCGAAAAATAATATCCACATCGGTTGTGACGAGAGAAGATCATAAAGCAAGAAAAGTAAGTTATAGCACAACTACATTCTCCGCAAGTATGCAAATACATAATATTTTACCATGTTGTGCAAGGTGGCACAGCGCAAGCTCAATGTGGCGTCTGATTGGTGATACTTCATTGTTGGCATTTTGTACGATCCATGGCAGTGCACCATCTTCTACTAGGAGGGAACGTCCACATCTGGTTCCTATCATTGAGGGAAAAAGAAATAGTGATGCAAACGGACAACTTGATCAAATAACTGTGTTTATATTATTTATTATCTCAATGCGAAGGACTCACCCAAATTAAGAGACAATGGAGATTCAAATACTACCATAGTTTATTTGGATATCAATGACTACACAAGCAGCAATACGAAAGTTGATTTATCTTTATATTTAATTGAAAATATTACCTTGAGAAGCTGCCCTGGATTCGCATTTAGCAAAATTGGCAATGCCACGGGCTACTTGAGAAAGAACATCTGGATGCCTGCATCTCACCATACCTAATAGAGCTTTGATGCCACCTTCGGATCTCAGCCTTTTTTGCAGCTTATCTTCAAAACATGTGAACAACAACAAAGTATTGAGAAAAAAACAATGTGAAACTAGAAGGAAAATACTCGAACTGAATGCACATGGTTAATTCATGTGAGTATTAACAAATAAATATTGATGGAGGAAGGCCATAATAATAATAATTATTATTATTATTATTATTATATTAACAGCTCAATGTGATCTTTGAAATGCTTCAAAAAATTAAGAAATAAAAAGCTTCCCTACAAGGCCTATACGTAGATCACCTTAATTAGCAAATCAAAGAAACTGACCCAAGGGGTAACACCATGTAGCGCGATAACACTATACACAACTAATGGAACTCAATCTCCAATGTGCATACCGTTGCCACATAGATTAGCTAATGCTCCAGCAACCATCCGTAGGGTCTGAGGATCATCAACATCAGCAGCCGTCAAAGCTAAGAGATGTATCCCGCCTTCAGCCATTATAAGCTCTTGCTTAGCCTCTGAAAGATATTTTCATGGTGAATAATTAATTAATAAAAGGGTATAAGCCCGTGTTCTAATATTAAATATAAGCAAAAATCTTGGCCCTTCCAAATCAACAAGAAAAGGAAATAAAGAGTAATAAACCCAACAAAAAAATAACAAGATGGGAAAAGGTAAAAAAAATTACCATTCATTGCAAGATTGGCAATTGCTCCAGCTGCAACTCTACAAATTGTTTCATCCTCGTATGTTCTTAAGAGATTCAACAATGAAGTGAGACCACCAGCTTCGACAATCTTCTCCTGATTCGCCTCTACATAATGCAGGCCAATCACATAACTTTCTCACATAATTATGTGAACAACATAGAGTACTATCCAACAGAACTAATCACATTATGTATATCACCCAAATGAAGAAGGGAATAAACTAAGAGAGTAGCAGCAGATCACAATTCAGAAGAGGAATATTGAAACTTATCAAGTATCATCTAGGTAGGCAACTCAGGAATCACCAAAATCAGCAAACAAGAAAGAACACCGTATCTCGTGCTTCATATTCTACCAAAGAACAGTGGCATGAGAAACGAATCTTATTTTATGGCCAGGATATATGAATCAATTTCTCAAACACGAATAAGATGGTACCAGAATAAATATAAAAGAAATAAAGGGAACCCCTTTTTATATTGTTGATAAAAATTCCATAAGATTGGACCCTTTTGTAGATAAGTATATGACTAACGTTGAAAAGCTAATAGAAAAGTAGGAAGATTAAGGCACCTTCTGCAGCCAAGTTGGCAAGCACTTTTGCTGCATGAATTCGTACGCTAGGATCTTCTGACTCCAGCAGCGATAATATCTTTTGTAACCCAACTGTGAGACAAATAGTTAGAAAAACATGGAAGAAAATAGATTTTAAATTATATACAGAAAAATATAAATGGCACCTTGTTCATGAAGGTTTGTGATAGATGCTGCACTTTCTCCATTACAACTGTCTCTATACTGCATACGACTTAGTGGAGTTGAGCAATCCACACCAAGAAGGGGTTTCTCATCACTGCCTCTGTCTTGATAGCTTCTAGCCTATGAGCATCCATATCAGGAAAACTGTAAGTAAATTAAGAAATTCATCCATACGAAAATTACAAAGCTGGAAAATCATGCATTATTTATAATACCATTCCAAATGTGCTGATCCTTTTAATCTAAAGATGATCTAATCAAGTATAGATTTATGTTTTTAAGAATGATTGTCCAAAAAATGTCAGAAACCAATGTGAACAATCACTCATACCAGAAAAAATCCTGTTTTATAAAAAAAATGAAAAAAATAGTGATCATACTCCGGTTTGCACCTACCCGGCATTTGCAAAAATAACTTCACACCTCTATATGCAGAAAAGTATTTAAAGCGTACTTGATTAGTGTCCACAGACAACTGCGTCAACTGAGTTCGCAGAATTCTCACTTCTTCTTCAAGCCTTTTCTTTTGTTGAGTCTCCTCTTCTAGCAATTCTTGGAGGCTAAGGCAACCAGCATCTCTGCCTGCCAACTACACATCATTAATCAGTAATGTTACATTCATTAAATGGAGATTCAAAGAAACTTCAAAAATATAATATCCAAAGTCCAATCATAAAACATGCACCTTTGAAAATTGAATTAATTGATTCTTCAAGTTCTTAATTTCCTCTTCTGCCGACTTCCCTTGACGAATTTCATATTTAAGTGAGGTTTTTAGCTCAGAAACCTCTTCCGTACTGGCAGTTGCGTAGATCTACAAAGGGCAACCAGAACTCTGAGGGCATAGACAAATAGTATTCACCTCTTGACTCTAGCACCAGTAGAGTGAATTCCATGAATATATGAAATATAATGCATCTCATGCAATTGGAGGAAACTACAAAATCCGTTGAGTCATCCACCCATCTTGACAAGTGAGTGCAAACAGATGTGGTTAACCAAATCCGACATAAGGCGATAGACAGACTAGACTACCTCTCCATTCATGGTACGTTTTTGCTGGTTTACTGCAGACTTCTCCTCAAGCTTCTTTATTGATTCCACATAATCCATCTGACATTTTGTTTTTTCCTCCTAATATAAATGGTTAATAAGATAAAGGAATTAGGTAAACGTGAAAACCAAGAAGATAGAAAAATCCAAGTAGATCAAAGGGCAGCATAAATTACGCTATAGCTGATCAGAATACCAAAGTCAAAGATTAAGCAACAGTTAGTGGACCAGATTCCACGGATATAGCTTGAAAGGGAGGATAAACTTATAAGAAAATGAACCACATTAGTTAATGAAGTGTACCTCCAACGCTTCAACATAAGTTCTTTCAGCCTCAGCAACACGTTTCTGTGCTTCTAATCTGATTCTTTCAATCTCATTGTCATAAATTTTTTGTTGTCTTTCATTTTCAACAATAAGTCTATCGATTTCCACCTGAAGCCTTTTGGACAAACTTTTGTAATCAAATTCTTCCTTAATCTTCAGCATGTTCTCCACTTTCATGGCCTGCCAACAAAACAAATGGAGATTATTCACCTGTTTATCTCAAACAAATGTTGCAACCAGGGAAGCCCTTAGGTCAAAGGTATTGAAAATCCAAGAATCTAAGAACTTACCCTTTGTCCAAAAGAAATGGTACTCGAAGTCTCTGCTCGATGACGTGGTGATGGGCCAATAGTGACAACTAATGAAGTTCTAGATGTGCCTGCAGCAGACAAGGAACACACGTTGATAGGTCCATATCTATACTACCACCCACTCTGTGTTTTACGAAGAAGAAAAAAATAAGATACTGGTGGACTTGTAAGATAAGTACTGTGGCGCCATAGGAAACAATGTTTCAATCACCAAGCTTTTAGATGTTTTGGAAAAATACCACAGTTAATTATTAATGACAGGAGAAATCCAGTTGAAGTTGACTTCAACGATAAGACACAGAAAGTGCAAAAAAATTACCACCAAAGGACTGAATGGGATGGAATACTGTGCTTGAAAACAGACTTACCTCCAAAGGAATCTTTGAGTAACCTTGTAAGCTTTGAATCACGGATCGGCACATGAGAACTATTTTCTGCCAAGGCATTTATACATTTTCCTAAAGCACTAAGTGAAAGATTTATAGACTTTGCTTCCTCTAAGACGTGCCCCTGGCTTCCTTCAGGAAAAAATATTTAGACATGTCTCAGGAAACTAGTTCAAACTGTAGAACACCATAGGAAAACTGCAGTAATGAATCATACGCATCAAGATAGGAGCTATTTGTTTCCTCTTCGGATTTTATACGGCCCTAATTGTGCATAAATTGTTAGATTCGTATAAGGTAGGATACGAATCACAGGTTTAGATGTCAAATTCGAAACAAGATTGCCTGGTTAGCGTGAAAGAAGATAGATCCCTTGCAAGTTTTTTAAATATCTCCTAAGTTTGATGTATTCTAAGGCGTTCTCAGGAGCATTTTGTTCAGAAAAAACATCCAACAGCAAATAAAGATCCAATGGCACAGTGTAAGCAACCATATTTTATTTGGCGAACAATGCCATCCGGAGTTTAATATATAAGAGAATAATGAAACAATGCAAGTGTTTTCAGAAAATATTCATCCTGAACATTGAAAATTCCAAAGAACCTGATTTGTGCATGCGTTCAGAACCAGCAAGATCCACAACAATTAGTTTGCTTTTCCGTAGAATTGGTGGCATCAAATTGCCAGCTAAATTAGGGTGATCTTGATTTAGAGAAGAAAAATCATCGTCCTGGCTCAACACAAATCTCTTTACATGCACCTGCATCAAAGAAAGTGAGTTGCATACCTATGTCAGGTAGGTAAAAAAATGTTGTAGAGAAATTCTCATTAACCATGAGAATGGCATGACTGCGGGAAGATTCAGTGTTAAGTTTGGTGTTAGCAGCAATCCTATGAGCTTCCCCCAAGCGTAAGAGCTCAATAAAACTTTGCTGGTTTCTTATCTCCACTGAAGTCGCCCCAGGTAAGGAAACATCACCAGACCTTTGGTCCTCAAGGATTGAAATATTATCATTTGCTGGATTTAGTAAATCATGGATGCTTTCCATATAAAGCTACAACGAAGGAATAATTTTCATATTAGAACAATATCTGCAACTTCTAGAGAACTTCTACCCATTAACAAAATAATAACTTCTGAGACCTGCAAGTACGAGACAGAGATGGAATCAGTCTCAGGAGACATGTTTGACAGTATTTCCTCCATCGAACGAACCATTATACCCCGTGCAGAGGTGTCTTCATCACCAAGCCGTCCAAGCGTATAAGTTTTCCCAGTGCCCGTTTGCCCATAAGCCATCACAGTCCCATTGTAACCATCTAAAACACTCTGGGGGATCAAAGGGCACAAAAGTTTTGTTGGTGAATTGACAGTTCAGGGGAAGTACAAAACAAAATGAAATATAGGCAGTTGAGATCTAAACTAAATGGATAGGAGCAGCTATACAAATTGGGAAAGTTATGGGATAGACCACAATGAACCCTTTTCTGGAAGCATTCCCCATGGATTGTCAGACAACTATTTCTCCAATTATCTACGAAGTTTTTAGAAAAATCAAAGTACTACAAGAAGGTCAAGAACATACCTCAACAACAGGCTTCGCAACAACTTCGTAGACACGCTTCTGTGAAGCAGATTCAGTAAGAACGTCATCAAACTCATATGTATCAGAGTCCCAATTGTTTTTTCGTAGTTTTAACCGTTTAAGCTGCATAAAATAAATAAATATATGAATAAAAAAGCAACAGTTAACAGAAGAAGCTAGAAGTGTGTCCCAAATAGAACATCTACATATGATTTGGATTAAAATCATTATGGAAACCTCTGGTTGCAGCTCCACACAATCAGCAAAATCAGCATCAGCCACCATTTCTTCAGAATTACGAGGTCGCAGTCTAACAGCAACACGGACTCTTCCTGAGACTACACCAGTAACAGACAGCAATGTAATTTATCCAGTGGAAAACTATAAGGAAGTGATCATCTGGACATGTTTTCCGTAAAATAGATGCTAAGCTGGATCGTTTTAATAGCTAGCTGCCCATGCTAAGTAATCAAGGAATTCCATTGGTAACATGGAATGTTTTCGCATGTTATTAATTCATGGAAATTTCGAGACATAGTCTAAACATCATATGGTTTTATATGTTCAACCTGCCAAATTTTGATTATCAATTTCGATGATCTAAATTAAATATCAACCTTTGTGCAAGTCAAAGCAGGTCCATTAGTGCAATAAATGCAAATTCACAACTCCAAAATCCATAAAAGAAACTCTTCCTGCATATATAAACTGTCCCCTCTATACCCCAACCTTTGGCACATGATCATAACAGTTTTTTTTTTCATTCACATCTCACATTATCGTAACCGTCTCCCTGACTTAAAGCCGAAAATGCTCAAATACGTCCATCATTATACCACCTAATCTAACTATTCATCGATCCTCCAAAGAGTACCTCAGATGTTCACTCACCAATTAAGCATGGATAACGGACTGTACAGTCAATCAACTATAACAATCAACTTCACGAACGGCTCAATTACTTCAGAATCTTCACACAACAAAACACTAAAATCAACCGAAAAAACGGACAAATCTCAACAGTAAACTACAATTTTTTTTTACCACGACCACAATTTTCTGACTGCATTGCCTGGTAGAACCGATAAATTACCGCCGCATTTCATACTACTTCCTTAACTCATTAGATCGAGCAACAAAAACGACTTCAAACTTACCAGCCTCCCCACTGAGCCCTGCGGGTGCGCTGCGTCGTACATTAGGCGGCGGTAGCTTCGCCTTGAAAGAAGAAGAATTACGTAGATTCGAGGCTTTCGTCGGAGTACCATTTCTGTTGCCAGCAGAAGCCATTAGAGCCTTTACTCGGAGGAGAATAAAGAAGAAGTAATGATGTGAAAGAGTGGGGAAGTGAAGAGGGAAGGTGCGCTTTAAGTTGAAAAAAACAGACGTAATGGTACAAAAGGTGAGAATGTGAAAAATGTGAGTGGGCCCACGGACATGCGGTGCTCCTCTTTTACAGCACAAAATTTTGGCGGGGTGTACTGCTACTAGCCACTGATGTTATGAGAAGTTGGAAGATGAAGCGGGGGAAGTCGGGGGTGGTGGAGATTGACAGAATTGGCCTTCCCACAATCAGGCATTATTTGTACTTCCTATGATTGTCGAAGAAAATGGGCAGGGCTAGAATTGGATACAATTATAAGGCCCGATCCTCGGGGTGCTCATTAATTGTCATTCAAATCCGACAATGTTTTTTTTTTAAACTTATTTTTATTGATATGAGAAGAGTTACAAAATGCCGTCTAGCTTAGTTACAAGTAGACAAAACAAATGCGTGTTTCTTCGGATGACTACGTTTGCATCTCGGAGAAAGATACTATGGAGTAACTATGTGTGGCGTGAGCTGAATTGTTTCCCCCTTCTCATTCTGGATCTTTAGCACCGAGCACACTCTCAGTTCGTCACGACATACTTGTTTCGCAGAGTACTCTTCCTCAATCTTTTCTGCCCAACCTTTCCTAGAGCCTGGAGTTTGCTGTGAAGGGACTAGTGTGGGGGATTGGATTGTCCTTAGCTCAGTTGACTTCCATCTGCGCATTGCTCGACAAATTTCATTCGCTGCATCACTCCATTGCGGTTTCTCCTTCTTGTATCCATTCAACTTGTGAAAGTAGTCAACAAGACCATTGAAAAGCTCAGTCCAAATAGCTCGCTGCAACTGCATAATTGATGGACCATCTTCTAGATCTGGTGAAGGTACTGCTGATTCTGGACACCTTGCTGCATTGTAGCCTGCTCGTTTTGTTGCAAATGGGGTGAGCTTGAATGAGAGGGTTGAATCACAGCATTCTCGGCGACAGTAGCTTTGGGTTCCTGTTCTGAATAGTCTGCAGTAGATTTAAGGGAGGTGTTCTTTTACTCTGCCTGAGATTCAACTTGACAGGACTGGGTTTCTTTGAGGCCTCTGTCTTCCCTTTCCTTGCCATTGCAGAGCCCGACAACGTTAAACGCCGTCTTAAAACGGCATAAATAAAAGAAACGACTAGGCATGGATTAAAAAAATTATACTTATCTTTTTTTTTATACATAAAATTCATACTATCTAACAACAATTCTAAAACTTAGCATATTGTATAATTTCTCCATTGATATTACTAATTCCAATAATAATTCAGAATTATATTGGCTATAGTACAAAATAATATTATTCATGAGGTAATCAATCTTTACATTTTGTAAAATCATTTATTTTGTCACTTTGTGCAATTTTTATTCAGGTGAAATTCTCAGGTGTACAGCCACAATCTCAGCCATCAGATTAGAGTGTGTTTGTATGTGTTTGAGCGATATGGACGGCTGCAATTATGACTGTACACAAGCTGTACATAGTTATACACCTGAATAAATCTCTTTTATTCAGAATATCTACTATTACAATTTTGGCAATTTTTCCCGGGCCGCGGGCCAAAGTTTCGACAGTTTTACATTGATTCCGGACCAATGTTTCGACAAATCAATAAATCGTGTGGTATTTTTTGAAATTTAAAAAAAATCCACGTTATATTCGTATTGATTCTTCTCTTCATCACGTTCTCTTTCTCCGCCACTGAACCACTCCCACGATCGATCGATCTCCTCCCACGACATCCTTCCACCACTTCGCCCATTCCCACGATTTCCACCAAACCATTCTCAATAATCACCATTCGTTCAATTTTGAGACCTATTTTTTTTTGTGTTCTTTGCTGGAACACGCCGCCGATGGTGTCACTGTTCACAAAAGGAGCCAGAAATGGGGAGTTTTCTAAGCTTATTAGTGTATTGTTATACAGCTTTGTGCACTTTGATGGGAAGGAACTATATAATTCCCCCTGATAACTTCGACAACCAATCTCATAGTACCATCAACTAGGAACCCTCCTAAATTTGCTGAGGGTTTCGAAAGAGTAAGAATTTAAAAAACCAGACTCACATGAACTATGTTCTGAAATACATATTATGCAAGATGAAGACGTTTAACCTATGGAGTAATGCTACATATACCTCACTTTTGACCCTATTCATAAATATCCTTATGCGGCAAGCATTACAACCACACATTAAAAAATGACTGTGGTTGTGATGTTTGGCACATAAGGGAGTTTGGGTCAAAAGTGAGGATACAAGTAGCATCATTCTTAACGTGTGCCTAAAATAAAACATTTTATCAATGCCTCGATCTCCATTTATATTGGAGTATATTATTACAATTTCAAGATAAGTATAGATTCTTGATGTATTCTTGATCTTCTCATAAAACCCCGGTGACTTAATCAATTCATATGTTTAATTTCATTATCATGCTTTTCAGCTTGGTTTTTTTCGGGTCGGGCGGGCCAAAACACGGCTTAGTCTTATTTTGCCCTTTAATGGACCGTTTTCTTGAGGAGTGACCCGACAGTTTTCTAATTAAAAAAAACAGAGACTATACAGACGCATCCATTTTCCTGCCTGCGCGTGAATCCCTTCTCTTTTGGATCGACTATCGAACGCACCTCATCCATTCGTCTTCACATAAAACTATTTCGAGAACGTGCCACTCATTCCTTACACTATTTGGGTGGGAATGGATCACAGGTTCTGTGGCTTCTTCTCTGCAATCTCATTCCCACGTAACCCTTCCACATTTTCCTCCTTAACCACAACAGCCCATATCCTCCTTAACTGCACCGCCCATTTCTTTTGCCATATTTCTCCTTCTCCCACGTTCATGAAACAGAAACCCTCCACATCAACACTTCCCTACATCCTCAACCATTTCTTCTCCCCAACTTTGGATTTAAGGATTACACTCAACTGCATCATGTCTCCTTTTCCGTCTTCAGATTATGAATCGAGTCTTCCATATAGTCAGACATCTTCAGATTATGAATCGAGCCTGCCATATAGTCGGAAATGCGTTCTACATCCCCTTCTATGCTGGCATCTGTTATTGTGAGGGATGCTTATGGTGATGGTCGACATATTAGGTGAAAACTCTCCTTTTCCTTCATTTACGTGCTTTAATTTCATTTTCTACATCCCCTTCTATGCTGGAATCTGTTGTTGTGAAGGATGCTTCAGTTATACATTATCGGCCGAGCACCATGCGCCCTTTGTTTAATTCCATTGTTGCAGGAAGGTGACTTTGAAGTGAGTATGACATCCTTGCATCACCAAATTTGAATGTTTTTATATGTTGTTGTACATTGGGTGGGGTTGGG
>JAOYMZ010000020.1:779936-796608 GCA_025802335.1 Pinguicula primuliflora | reverse complement strand
GGGTGCTTGGAGAAAGAGATCAAGTTTATTTGTGATACGAGAGAATTCAAGTCAATGGGTGATTTGTTGGGATTTTTGTGTAATTAAACATCCAGGTTTGACTTGAATTATTTGTCCTTATAAGAATTCTAATTGCATTAGAATTCCTCTCTATAAATATTTGATCTCTTGACGATTAGGGTTGAGAAAAGAGGCAGAACAGAGAGAAAAGAGGCAGAAAAGAAAGAGATGCGGGGTTGAGAGAAGAAAGAGAGATGTGAGACTTGGGTTGTGGCTCTCTTGTCTGGGCGACTTGAGATGTTTTCATGTTTGTCTCTTGGGTTGTGACTCTCTGGTTTGAGAGGTTTTTCCTGTGTATCTTCTGGGTTTTCTCTATGTCTCATTTGTATCACTGTTTATAGTGGATTGATTCTCTTCTTCTTCCGACGTAGGCTTTCTGGCCGAACCACGTTAAATCTTGTGTTGTTGCCTTGTTCGTTTATTTTTTCGCTTTCACGTTAATATCTAAATTTACCAACAATACCAACTCTCGTCAATGCAACAACTTGGTCAATACGGCCTCACGAAAGCATCAAGTGTATACACAATGGCCGACTGGTTTCGTTGCTCTAGACGAACACTGGGTTGTTTGCTTTTCTTCCGCCATAATATACCTTGTGTGATGATTTTAGTGATTTTGTATCTAGCAGCTACAGGCTAGAATAGCGGTCAAAGGAAGTAAATTCGATATGTAAATCAGGATTTATGGAATGAAATGACTAAATTATATATAAAAAAATTGTTCTTTGATGTAAGATTGTAGGTACTAGGATCTTAGTTCCAACCGGTTACAAGATGAAAATGAAAGATAAACTCTCAAAATCAAAAATTATAATCACAATTTTTTTGTGATATGTGTAAATCCATTGCAGGAATGCAGCGTAGGACTCAAGAACAGTCCAAATATATAGTCGTTAGTCTTGGCTCGAAAATCACAATTCGTCAACAGCACCAAAATCGGTAACCAATCGGTTCAATAGAGAGGCAATGTAGTGAGGATCACAGATCCAGTGAAAAAGATGGATAAAGATCCGTAAAAGAGAGTGAAAATGTCGATCACAGATCGGATGAACTAGGGTTTTCAGAGAGTCGGCCGAGAGAGAGAGAGAGAGAGTTACAGAGTGAAAACGAGTGAAATGAAGTGAAAAGAGTGTAAGTATCGTATTTATACGATGTCCAGAAGGTTCGGAAGGAGAGGGGACTAAATGGGCCAAGTGATACAAACGTGCTGGAAATGAAAATATGTAAATGCAAGTGTAGATGGACCAAGTGATCTGGGCCGAGAAAAGCGGTAAGTATAGAATAGAGATGGGCTGGAGTCTGGTCCAAGTAACCAAGACTGGGAAATAATTCGGACAAGAATTATAATAAAAGATAAGAGGATATGGGCCAACCCAAAAAATAGGCCCACGAACAAAGACAGGTCCGAAAGGAAAAAAATAGTCTAATGAACCGAAAAAAACAAGGCTTGGTGGTCAATTGAGATGTAATTCGAGCATATGAATTTCAACATCTAAGTTACGCTTAGCGTTATCCAGTTGACAATTCAATTGAGTCATCATGAATCCGAGGGTTTAGACTCATATAATTCTTACATCATCCGGCAATTAATCGAGTTCGGGACGTGCACAGGTGAATTAGACATAAAACATGACAAGTTAGATATGCAATTTGATTATGTGCCCAAAGTCCTTACAATCTCCACCTTTTTGAGTACATAACTAAAATTGCATAAAAATAGACAGTATAGTAAAAACTGAAAGTAAAGAAACTTACCCAGCAGTTGATATGAAGATCTCAAGAACAGACTATAAACCAGAACATATGATAGATACTAAACTGATTATGAATAAACCTAGAATATGCATGCATAAACAGGATACACAACATATTCATAATTTGAACATAAAGACTAGAATTTAAACTCAGAATTTAACACAGAATTCAGAAATCAGTATCCATTCCTAGTCTGTCAACACAGAATTTAAACTTTAAGTTTGTAACAACCTTAGTACCCATATCAGCAGGATTTAAATTTGTATCAATCTTCTCAAGTAAAACAAGTCCATTAGCTACAACTTTCCTAATGAAATGCAGTTTAACATCAATATGCTTTGTTCTTTCATGAAAAACAGGATTCCTGACTAGGTGAATTGCAGACTGACTATCACAGAATATGGTTCTAACATCAGATAAAATTTTACACTCAGAAAGTAATCCTCTAAGACACATACACTCTTTAGAAGCATCAGTAAGTGCAATATACTCTGATTCAGTAGTACTTAAAGCAACTACATGTTGTAATTGTGACTTCCAACTAATACAGTTTCCTGCCAAAAGAAATTGATAGCATGTAGTAGACTTTCTAGAATCTAGGTCACCTGCATAATCAGAGTCTACAAAACCACATAAACCAACTTGATAAAAAAATTTCTTAAACAATAACCCCAAATCAGTAGTACCCCGAAGATACCTAAGAACACATTTTAAAGCAGACCAGTGTTCAAGACTTGAATTAGACATAAAACGACTAAGAAAAGAAACTGCATATGACAAATCAGGGCGTGTACTGACCATAGCATACATAAGAGACTCTAAAACATTTGAGTATGACACATTTTCCATTTCAAGAGTTTCAGAAACTGAAGAAGGACACTGAGACTTGCTCAGTTTAAAGTGCAATGCAATAGGAGCAGAAACAGGTTTAACTTCTAAAAACCCAAATTTATGCAATACTTTATGAATATAACCAGTTTGATGTAACTTTAAAGTACCAGAGGCCCATTTCTATCAATCTCCATGCCAAGTTTTTCTAGCCTCACCTAAGTCTTTCATTTCAAATTCAGATTTTAATTTTTGTTTCAAGTTGTCAATCTCAATCCTAAATTTACTAATGACCAGTATATCATCCACATATATCAACAAATAAACTGTTGCATGTATACTATTCTTGATATTAAAACAATTATCAAACTGACTACGAATGAAACCAAGGCTCATAATGAATGAATCAAAGCGTTTATACCACGGCCTATGTGCTTGTTTAAGACCATATAAAGATTTCTTCAATAAACACACATAATCTGGTTTAGAACTATCAATATAACCTAAAGATTGATGCATGAAAATCTCGTCATCCAGTTCACCATATAAGAAGGCAGTCTTAATATCCAACTGATCACATTCCAGATTGCAGCAAGCAACTAATGAAAGCTGAATGCGAATAGTTTTAAATTTCACAACAGGAGAAAAAATCTCATTGAAATCAATTCCTTCTCGTTGACTAAAACCTTTTGCAACTAGTCTGGCTACCTAACAGGTTTAGACTCAGTAGTGCCTTCTTTACATCTAAAGATCCACTTACAACCAACAATCTTTCTATCTCTAGGTTTAGGAACCAAAAACCAAGTTGCATTCTGATTTAAAAAGTCAATTTCATCATTCATAGCAGTTAACCACTTATCAGAATCTGAACAATTCATAGCATCATAAAAAGTTTCAGGTTCATGATATGAAATCTGTTGACCAACTAAGAAGGCATAATCAATAATCTCAGCAAAATTTGCATATTTAGGATTAGGCCTAATTTCTCTCCTTTCCCTATCTCTAGCCAATTGATAATCATCTAAACTGGTCCAATCAGAATGAACAGGTAAAGGAACAGTAAGTTCAGATTCTGTTTTGGAAACAACTTCAATAGGATCATGCACAGTTTCAATAAGAGC
This sequence comes from Pinguicula primuliflora, assembly GCA_025802335.1. Lineage (NCBI taxonomy): Eukaryota > Viridiplantae > Streptophyta > Magnoliopsida > Lamiales > Lentibulariaceae > Pinguicula > Pinguicula primuliflora. Next base: position 792,844 of record JAOYMZ010000020.1, on the reverse strand, counting down.
TTCTGTTTTTGGTGAAACAGATTCTTTGACAAAATCTCCAGCCTCAACCTCAACCTTAACAGAGGAATCTGATTGAGGCTCCACCTCAATAGAGACAACAGGTAACTTTTCTTCTTCATGAAACACAGTTTTAAAGGCAGGCACTAAGCTGGCAAGTAAAACAGCAACAGAATTTTTAAGCAAGCAAGGAAAATCATTTTCATTAAACACCACATCTCTGCTGATAATAACTTTCATGCCAGGAACAGATTTATTCCATAATCTAAAACCTTTTACACCTTCTTGATAACCTAAGAAAACACATTTGACTGGCCTAGGATCAAGCTTGCCTAACTTGTTATGCATATAAGCAGCACAGTCAAATATTTTCAGATTTTCAAGTTTAACATAAGTACCATATCAGATAAACTCAGAACAGTCATATCCAATAGCCCTAGATGGACTTCTATTTATCAGAAAAGCAGCAGTGTGTAAAGCTTCACCCCAAAAACATTTAGAAAGTCAAGAAGTAGAAAGCATGCATCTGACTTTTTCCAACAGAGTTCTATTCATGCGTTCAGCTACACCATTTTGTTGAGGACTGTACCTAACAGTGTGGTGCCTAGTGATGCCATGTAGAGTGCAGAAACTGTCAAAAGCAGTATTACAGAATTCCAAACCATTGTCAGTTCTAAGGTACTTAATCTTATTACCCTTCTGGTTTTCAATCAGAGTCTTCCAGTTCTTAAAACAGACAAAGGTTTCATCTTTAGACTTTAGCAAGAAAACCCAAACTTTCCTACTGAAATCATCAATAAAGGACACAAATATCTCCCTCCACCGTGTGTGGGCTCAGAAGAGGGTCCCCACAAGTCAGAGTGGACATAGTCCAAGCACTGCTTAGATGTATGCACACCTTTGGGAAATTTAACACGTTTCTGTTTTCCATGCACACAGGACTCACAAAAACCAAGTTCACCCAATTTCTATTTATCAAGTAGACCTTTAGAATGAAGTCTATTTAGATTTTTCTCATTCATATGTCCTAATCTTAGATGCCACAGTTTTGCTAAGCTAAAATCAGAAACATTTAACACATTAGCACATTCAGCTTCACCATCCAAATAGTACAATCTGTTTTTCCTACGGCCAGTTAAGACAATGCTATCATGCTTAAAAACAGTAAGTATGTCATTCCTAGAAGTATAATAGTAACCATTTTCTTCTAACATTCCTAGAGAAATCAGGTTTCTTTTCAAATCAGGTATGTATTTGACATTAGACAGCTTTATTCTTGTTCCATTACTTAACAAATAACAGATAGAGCCTGTCCTTTCAATGTTACATGCAAAGTCATTACCCATGATAGCAAGTCCAGTTTTAGTCCTATCCAGACATTCAAACCATTCTAGATATGGTGACATGTGATATGTGCAGCCAGAATCAAGTACCCATTCATTCAAAACACTAAAACCAGCCACATTCACAACATGATCAATATTATTTTCACTTTCAAAAACAATTCCAGTTTCATCTTTTAATTCTGTTTTTTCAAAAACAGACACTGTTTTTTCAAAATCAGAGATAGTTTGATCAACCACTGAATCCTGTGCAGAAATAAATTCACAGAACCTGTCAAATTCAGATAAGAAGTCATCTAGGTCCTGATTGTTAACTTCAGATTCAGTTTCAAGCAATATTTCTGTTTCATCTTTAAGCATGCAGTCATCATCTATCAAGAAACCAGAATCATAAACAACTTGAGCATTAGGAGCAGTAGACACTAAATTGTTCTGTCCTAAGTTGTTTAAGTTCTGACCCTAAACATTCTGAAGCATAGACATATAAGCATTACTTGTTTGATTGACATTATGATTCAATGCAGGATTTGAACTAACATGAGCAGTAATATTTCCATTTTTGAAATTTCCTACACTGTTAAGAGTTGGATAACCAGAGACAAACAAGGTGTTTGAATTATTACCATGCTGTTCCAGACCTCTACTATTTTGATTACTCATTTGATCCTGATGAAATTTTAAGGCCCTGTTATAAGTATAGCAATTACTCAAAACATGTTCAGGTTTATTACAAAAATTGCACTTTGGTTGATTTGAGTTCTGACCTCTATTACTGTTCTGTGAGTTTCTAGAACCACTGTAACCAGAATTCCTGTTATAATGAGAATTTAGAAAGTTTCTGTTATCTTTGAAGTGTGAAGCTTTATTTGAACCATTTTTGTGATTCTGACTTTCAGGTTTAGAAACAAACTGTTTAGGATTTTCAGATTCATCCTTAACCTTTTCTTTAGCAAACAGAACACTAGAGACACGCCTGGAATTTTTCAATTCATGTTCCCTAGATTTTAATCCAGTAAAGATGACTTCTAGCTTAGGAACACAACCATAATATTGAAGTGTATTCTTAACTACCAAGTAGTCATCATTTACAGAGTTAAGTAGAAGCATAGCAAGTGATTCTTCATCTAATGCATGTGGACTGCCTTTCAAAAGTTGAGATAGTTTAAAAAACTCATCAAGATTTTCCTCAATAGGTTTCTCAGAGTCCATTTTAAAGAAAACAGTGAGCTCTTTACTAGCATCAAATTAGCAGACGCTTTAGACCCAAAGAATTCATGCAACTTATCCCAGATTTCTAAAGGATCCTCCGACCCATCCAGTTTTCGAATAACAGAACCAGATAAGTTCAAAATCAACAGATTCAAGGCTTCTTCTCTAATTTCTTCAGCTTTAGCAGTAAGTGTTTCAGGCCAGTCTTTAATAGGTTTCAAAGCATAATGCACCTTATAATGTGATAGATCAGATTTCATGCGTCTAGCCCAGATGACAAAGTCCCCTTTTCCATCAAACTGAGCAATTTCAATTCTGACAGACATGTTCAGCAATCACAGATACAGCAAATGTCACAAAAAGATTGTACTCGTGTGCTAATCTTTCAAGTACTCACAAGGAGCAGACAGGAGAAATTTTAAGCTAGATATTATAGTCTCAGAACTCTTATTCAAGAGTTAACTCAGTCCAGAGAACTGGAAGTTAAAAAGGCCACTCTAGCAATGGACTCAAGCAAGCAAGGGATGTCCCACAGAGGTCCTCAAGGGTCCTCTTCACAGGGCTCCTCTCTAAGACCCCTAGATCATACTCAATGTAAATCAGGCAGGGCTCACGGGCCAAAGCAGTAAACAATTTTGCTCACAGGCCAGATAATAGCAATCAAAGCTCACGGGCCAAAGCAGTAAAAGCACCTCAGGTTCACAGGCCAAACTCAGGCTCACAGGCCCACCTTAAGAGTGCAGAAAGATAAAAATGGACTTACACGGGGCTGTGTGTATAAGCCCCAATTCAGTATATTTTGATGTAGAGTCTGTTGTCTGGAGGTGTTTTAATTATTTTCGTCTTTGTTTTTCAGAATCCAACAATGCCAAACAGATAGTATATAGACAAACAGTAGCGAACTCTAAATTTTCCAGACAGTATCAAATCAGAGTAATTCAACAGTTTTTGAATTTCAAAACGCAGTGGAATATTTTGTAACTAAACCTTTGTAGACTATTTAAAAAATTCACAGTTTCAAAGATTTTCAATAAAATGTGACAGTTTTTAAAACAAGTAGTTTTTCAAAACTTGAGCAGATAATCACAGTTTATTCAGTGACAGCGAGCAGGCTAACTACGCATGCAGTTCAATTTCATCGGTGTATGACAAAGGAGCCAAAACAGTTCAGTATCTTAAGATCAACTTGACAACAGATCTAGCAGAATTACATGCGAGTCACAGATCCAGTTAGAAATGTCACATGCAAGCCTGAATAACTAATGAATTCGCAGTAACTCCAATAATGATCTCAACAGTATATATAGAATGTAGATAGATCACAGAATATTCGACAAGTACGAATTTCAATAGTAACAGTTCAATACAAAATTGAACTACCAGTAAAACTCAGTGAATCACAAAATTTCAACCGACAGATTACGGATCTACTACCAGAAGTCTCAGATCTCAACAGAAATGAGACATGCAAACCACAACCAGAACCAGATCTGAGCGGTAACCTCGCTCTGATACCACTGTGAGGTCCGTACGACCTTGCTCAGATCCTAGATAGACAGAAAGTAGAGTGTTAGTCAGTAAATCACAGTAACAGCAGTAAGAAATGAGAATATATCAAATATGATATATAAACACAAATCCTGAACGCCGAGAATCGCAAGAGTTCAGATCTGCCAACAGCAACACGAAACAGAGCCAGAGCTCAGGCCGTCAGTATAAGAGCCTCAGAGTAACCGTTGTTCAACTCGAGAGAAAATAAAAACCAATCGGTTCAAAAGAACAAGAATAGGACGAGGAGTCTGAATCTGTGCTCAGAAGTGAGTTTGACCGGAAAAGTTGAAACGGCGGTGGATGAAAATAGGGTCTCGGCAAAAGTCACAGAGAGTTTCAGGAAGCCGAAAAGATTAAGTCCAAAAAGTGATGATACAGATCAGATACAACATATACATAAGCGGGCCTAGAGAACGGACGGAGTGAAATAGACAAGTGGGCCGAGTAGATAAAGAAATTGAAGCCCAACTCCGAAATTAATCAATCAAACCAAGTCAACCCTACCAGGTAAGGAATTGGGCCGAACAGAATGAAGAACCAAAGCCCACGGATGCAACCAGCCCAACACCAACATACAAATCTAGGCCCACTAACACACCCAAGCCCAAGAAATCTAACTCACACACCTACTCAAATGTTGTTAAGAACCGAAAGAATCCGAGAACCCCGGTTGACACGACGGTAATCCGAGTATAGAATTTCAACCTCCAAGCCACATAAGTGGCCCGGTTGACAATTCACAAGTCATATGTAAGCCTAAAAAAGGTCTTATGACATAGATTTTAACATCATCCGACCATCAGGTTTGGGACGTGCACGAGTGCAAAAATAAGAGAGCAAACGTTAGTGTCACAATATATAGGTGATATGGGGTCATGTGCCCAAAATCCCTAACACGTATTTTATTTAATATTTCTAACGGTTCCTATATTACGTGTAGTTTGTATCTACTCCGTACAGTATAATGGAGATGTCTGTGGTTAGCGCTGCTGACCGGTTATTGTGGGACTACGACGATCCTATTTTTCTGATGGAGTTCATTGAGTTCGTTCACGCCCATTGTGTTTGACATCAGTTTGGATACGTTCAGTCCATTCCCGAGCTAGTGGACAGGGTCAGAGTGATGCTGGCACACGGGAGGGGTACCGATGGTGGTCGGAGTGCTCTCGTGAGAACATACCACCAGATGTGGAACGATCAGTTGTACCATGTTAGTGGGGATCCACCTCTAGCGGACATGATTGGCAGATGGGAGCAAGCATATGCATAATGATTTTTACGGCATCGCCGACCATACTACTTTCCCTTACTGCCATGATCGAAGAGGGGAGTACCATATGACCAGCATGCGTTTATGGTTATGATGGTAAAATTAGTTATTTATTTGGTTGATATAAATTTATTTTATTCGGTTTATTTATATATATTCCTTCATTAATATTTACAGCTTTACCAGATGCGGGAGATGCGAGCAAACTATGAGACAATGCATTAGTGGCAGAGGCTGCGGATCAGTGCATATGATTTATGGAGCAACGGCTAGAAGGTTCAGTTGTGTCTGATCCTGAACAGCATTACGAGTGGACCCCGCTAGGTACTAAGACAATGCAGAGCCCGAGTTTTGAGTTAGGCATTGGCATCTTAGACGCCGAGATCTCAAATGATCTGGATTCATTCATGCGTATGATTGATGAATACATGCAACAATGACGTAATCAACGACATTTATTGTTTTTATTGAATTGGATTATTAAATAATTTTTAAATATCATTACAAAAATACCAATACAACAAATACACATTTTTTGAAAAAAATACTACAAACTAACTACACAACCTTACAGTTAAGAGAGTGTCAGAATTTTTTTTCGTCCTTTATCATAACTTTGTCAAGTTTAACGTTCCTAAATTATAATGTTGAGATCAATTCATCTACTTTCTTGTATAATTGATTATACATATGTTTATTGAATTTGACTGGAGGTCTCAACGAACATATATATCATCAACTACAGTAGAAAGTGGATGAACTGATCTCCACATTACAATCAAGGAGGGCTAAACTTGACAAAGTTATAATAAGGGAAGGAAAAAAATTGACGAACACTTTCGTAACTGTAACTAAAACGTGTGGGACAACGGATGTCACCATTTGTTCTGGATTCTGCCCAGAATGAAGGAGCAAATTGTAGCTATAGGATCTAACAAGGGTCCAACATTCATCAATATGCAAAAGCGTGCATCCAGAATTTCAGCGGTCGAGGTGGCTGTGTAACCGCCATCATAAGAGGGTTAAACTTGATAAAGTTCTGACAATGGATGAAAAAAGTAACACTAACATGTGGATGACCACATGTCACATCTCTACCAGCAGAGTCAGTGCAACTGTAATCTGGGAAACAATTCAAAACAATACATAATTAATTCTTAACAAATTGTAACACTTGGGGAAAAAAGTACAGAACAACTTACTTTTTATGGCTAACAGTCCTTTCGGCAACAGCGAGTGGCAGTTTCTGGCAATGCGACGGCGCGGTGGTCAGGGTCACTTTTGGGAAGTAACCGATAACAAAGAGGAGAGGGGGATCATCCATTATAAAGGATGGAATCCGGCCATCCAAAGGCTATGACTTGATAGGTCTCGGCATTAAGAAGGTCGAGATTATTTCTCTGTCTTGCCAACGGCATGTTGTCTTAACCACCACCATTAATGACATTAATTACGCCTGATCCTGGGAAAATCAGGATTTAAAATTCCTGGCCTTAGGAAGGTCGAGCGCTCGGCCTTCCCAAGATCGGGCGGTGACATATTCGAAAACGTGCAAAAATTTTATGACCGAAAAAAAAAATTGCATCTTTTTTTTATAACGTAGGGAATCCAATGCCCTGCCACAATATTCTGTAAACTACGGCAGGGAGGTAAGTTACACTTGACAAGTCATATGTAACAGACTCATAGAGAATTTGAACCATGCAATTGTCTTTTTTTTTTCAAAGACGGCCAATCCCTCATTCACAAAAAAAAAAAAATTGCATCTAATTTGAACAGTTCATCAAAAAAAATTGCATCAAAAAAAATTGCATCAAAAAAAATTGCATCAAAAAAAATTGCATCAAAAAAAATTGCATCCCTCAAATTGAACTTTCCTAATTGAAACTCATAGTAAAGAAAGTCAATGGCAGTTACTGGGCAGTAAATGCCGACATCAACTATATCAAGTTGTTTAATCTCGGCACTGAAAAAGATCACTCTCCTTGAAGAGAAACGAAGAAGAAATTTGGTAACTGCCCTCATTGCATCTACCATCGAGGACCCGCTTCCAGATACTTTTTTTTTAATATTTAAGAATGCCATTATCCCGCACAGACCACACTCCCTTTCTCCCTGAATTCATGCTTTCCGGGCTGAAACCCTGCACAAAAATCATGTTTTGATGACAAGTACATGATGTGATGAGAAACATCTGCTTCTTAGTAGTTAAAATTGTGTAACATTCGTAGTGGTTTCAGTCGTAGAGTAGTGTGGGATCTGGGTTTCTTAGTCGGAGAAGGAAACTTAGTATTTCAGCGAAATTGAAAAGAAAAAGGCAGGCATATGGGTTTAGTTTCAGGAATTGTGATGGGGACACTGTTCGGGATCGCATTGATGGCCGGCTGGAACTACATGATACGATACAGGAGCAGCAAGCGTGTTGCTAAGGTTTCCTTTTTATGTATTTTGTTCATCTTCTTGCAGTATATCTCCCGTATTTTCAGTTTTTTTTACTAAATAGAAACTATGGAGAGACCGTGCTTATACAAGAGAAATGCTAGGCTTAAGCACCACAAAAGGGCTTTGTTTTGTTAAAAACACTTTATGAACAACAACTTAATTTTTTATAAAAAAAATTAAGCCTAATGTCTGGTGGAATTTTATTTGATTTTAGCCTATTTAGGGATGCTATCAAACCATCTTTCATTTGAGAAGCGATGTTTGCATATAGTTTAAGTTAGCTAATCTACTCGTTGTTGATCTCTTTGAGTAATTGGCTAGAGTGTACATTTTGTATTGTGTAATTCCTTGTATTCTGGTACTGATATTGTAAGATATTCCTACATCCCTAAGGATTTATTGGTGTTCTGTGTGGACAGGCAGTTGATATTAAACTACTAAGCTCACTCAATCGGGAGGATATGAAAAAAATATGTGGAGAAAACCTCCCGGAGTGGGTATCATTTCCTGTTTATGAACAGGTATTGTTTTGTTCATTGTATTGAGGCATTGATGTTTTATGGTTGTTATTATTTCTGGATTGAGTCATGCTGGTGATTTTTTCCAGTCGATGTTCTATTATTCTTGTTTGTTCTAACATGGATGGTGGCTTCTACGATTACCTAAATGGAGGAGGGATTCTTTGGGAAGCATGTTGTTAAACCTAGTTATGCCATCAGGGATTAATCTTGGCTTTCACTTGACTTCTTCTATATTACTCTTTCAGGTGAAATGGCTAAATAAGCTACTGAACAAGTTGTGGCCTTTTGTGGCAGATGTAAGCTCCCTAGTTTGGATGCACCCCTTCAGTATAACTTTATGTCAGAGTTGATTCATAAAAGTTTAATTTGCCATACATGTTTCCTGGTTATAGTTTCTTCAATTTATGATGTTAGGTTTCTCATTCAGTTAAGTTGATGTTGCTACTTTTTGAATGATTGCTATTCAGGCTGCAGAAGCGGTCATAAAAGAATCTGTTGAGCCACTGTTGGAAGCATATCGTCCACCTGGAATTACGTCTTTGAAATTCAGCAAATTGTCTCTTGGAACCGTGGCCCCAAAAATTGAAGGTCGAAATACTGTTGAAGAACCATTTAATCTAGCATGATAAGCGTACAGACATTCTTGGTTAATTTTTCTGTGGAGGGAGTTTTCAGTTTCTGCTGCAACATACCTTTTCTCACTTACTATTTTTGCAGGGATTCGAGTTCAAAGTCTTAAAAAAGGTCAGGTCACTATGGATATCGACCTACGCTGGGGTGGTGATCCTAGTATTATCCTAGCTGTTGAAGCTGCACTTATTGCCTCTATACCCATTCAGGTTAGTGCAATAAACATATAGTCTGCGCAAATAATTTGCCCAATAGAGTTCTGTAGTTTGTACAGGTTATACTTTTCTGTTTTTGTTTATTTGTTGATTATCATTCTGGTTGCATTTTGCAAGTTTATGTAACAAAAGTTTGCTGTTCCTTGATTGTTGCAGCTGAAGGATCTGAAAGTATTTACTGTCATTCGAGCTATTTTCCAACTTTCCGATGAAATTCCTTGCATTTCTGCAGTAGTTGTTGCTCTTCTTGCTGAGGTATGTTGGGGCTTTTTTCAGACCTTCTTAGTCTTATTGTTTAAGATGTTTATACTTCTCGGGCAATGCAGCCAAAGCCACGAATTGATTATACTCTGAAGGCTGTTGGTGGAAGTTTATCGGCTATTCCCGGTCTTTCTGATATGATTGATGTAAGCGGTTTGTTAAGTTTTTCGTCTCAAGTCTTAGCCGGAATGATTCATTTTACTTCAGTGACTGAGTATGCTATCTGCTTACTCTGATCCAGGACACTGTTAATACTATCGTGATGGATATGCTGCAATGGCCCCACAGGATTGTTGTTCCTATTGGCGGTGTTCCAGTAGATACAAGGTTATTGCTTATTTCTTTTACACCTTAAATTTTCTGCTGCCGGGCGGTATATCCCAGACATGCACCCTTACATCCCGAATTCTAATCTTGACCGTCCATTATTGATCCGACGGTCAGGATCAACAGTATTTTGAAAACAAAGTGATTCACTGCTGGACGATCAGGATTAGAATTCAGGACGCAAGGGGGCTTATCCGGGATATACCGTCCGGCATTTTAAAATTTTCGTGTAACTGCAATGTCAGTCATTAACCAACTTCCATCAAATTCATTTCCTTCTTCCTAGTTGAAAGCAAGGTTCTTACTTTGATACTATCTTACACCTTCCTGCTTTATTGAATTGTTTGCTCCTCAAAATTTGCAGTGATCTGGAGTTGAAGCCAGTGGGAAAGCTTGTGTTAACTGTGATAAGGGCAAACGACCTGAAAAATTTGGAACTGATTGGAAAGTCTGATCCATATGTTGTTGTATACATCCGCCCCCTGTTTAAAGTCAAAACTAAGGTAATTGACAACAACCTCAATCCTGTCTGGAATCAGACGTTTGAGTTAATCGCAGAAGACAAGGAGACCCAATCCGTCATTCTCGAGGTTCGTATAATCTGTTAGTTTTCATGGCACAAATTCTAAACTCCTTAACTACTCATTTCGCTCCGAAAACAGGTATTTGATCAAGACATTGGGCAGGATAAGAGGTTGGGCGTAGCAAAGCTACCTCTGATCGAGCTAGAAGCAGGTACATCAAAAGAACTACAGCTAAGGCTGCTTCCATCACTGGATATGCTCAAAATCAAAGATAAGAAGGATCGCGGGACTTTAACCATTCAGGTACATTTTCTACTGCTTATATACTTCAGTGAATGCCATTGTCTTGTTGTGTAGTTTCTTATTGGCATGATGTTGCCTTGTTCCAGGTACAGTACTTTGAATTCAACAAGGAAGAGCAGCTGGTTGCACTTGAAGCGGAGAAGAGGATCTTGGAAGAACGCAAGAAACTGAAACAGGCTGGGGTAATCGGGAGCACGATGGATGCCCTGGACGGTGCAGCCTCAGTAGTGGGTTCTGGAGTCGGCCTGGTTGGAACAGGATTAGGTGCTGGGGCGGGACTAGTGGGCAGCGGCTTCACAGCCGGTGCCGGCATTGTCGGCAGCGGCTTTGGAGCAGTCGGCAGCGGCCTGAGCAAAGCTGGAAAGTTCATGAGCAGGTCCATAACCGGCACATCCAGCTCGTCCAAGAAGAATGGAGTAGCCCCCAAACCGGTGATCCCTGAAGACAATGGAGGTGAAAAGACCCTTTAACTCGCCTTCACTTGATTGTCTACTATATAGTTTAGTGGCAAACGGTGTGTGTTTCTGAGATTCAATTGATTTGTTTAGCATACTTGTCATGCTTGTTCCAAACACAACAGCTTCTGCACATTGATTCTGATCTTGGCTTGTGAGCTCAATTGTTCATGGAAAGAGAGGAGTATACATGAAGGAAAATATTGTAAACTATGCGGTGCCTATCCGTGGCTGTCAAAGAGACCGCGCTAAAATATTGAACATCGATTTACCTGCCGCAACAATACCGCATTGCCAGGTAGTCACGGCATAATTTGCAGTATTTTCGAACCAGCTGGAGTTTAGCCAGTGGTACTCTGTGTAGTCACGTTGTAAGCTTGTAATACCTCTTATGTGAAAGTCAAACAACAGAATTCAGAATAGTTCAAACTGGAATTGTAAGATACTGGAAAAATACCATTGATGTCTGCAACTTTTTGGTAAAGGTATATTACCTTTCTCCTAGAGATTCTCCATGTGAAGCGCTCTCGTCAGGATTCCCTGCTTTGACTCAGAAGTGTTGGAAAAAAATAATTCACTTTCACCACTCTACTACTGGATAGATTCGTCTGTCAGCATTACCCATCAACAGAGTTGTGGCTCTGGCATTGGACTCACAGAGATCAGATCAGAAGACGACGGACTAGGCAAAATGACGAACCAACAAATTTGCTCCATCTCTTTCGCACACCTTACAAGTTTACATCCATCGTGTTTGTTGCTTCTCACCCATTACCAGTCTCTTTCCATCATCTAAAAGGTACTCACTCGGAACCCACTTCGTATTTACCGGGATGCCACCTCCGCCGGCGCCGGCGCTCCACCATCTCATGGCACCCCTTGTTGCCACCGCGACAGCTATTTTAGCCTTTCTGTTTCTGTCCCTCATTTTCTACCGCAGGATCACCCGCAAAAGAACTGTTCCCGCGGATCTGAAGCCACCATTTCCTCCCCAGAGATACTCTTTCTCTCTCCTCCGCCGCGCGACGGACTCTTTTTCGGTGGCCAATCGCCTCGGCCAAGGTGGGTTCGCGTTAGTTTACAAAGGGGTCCTTCATTCCATTCAGGAGAAAGCAAGAAACAATGGGTATGGGTGTAATATCAAGTCTGAATGAGAGAGGCTGTCAATATGGTGCAGAACAGACGGGAAGAAGAAACTGGAAGGAGAAAGGAATATGTGTAATTGTGTGTCTGTGTGTGTGTCAGAATACTTTTACTGTTCGCGTGGAAAGAACCTGTGCGGAAATAACCTGCGCGGGTTTTAAACCCGCGCGGTAAGAATCTGCGCGGACCCTGTCGCACGGAAGCAACCCACGCGGCAGGGCATTTTAGCAAGTTAAAAAAAAATTAGGATACAGATAAAAAATTTCCGAGCCCGAACCCAAAGATTTGATAAATGTCAATTTGGTTTACGAAGTGCCCATTTTTTAATATTTATATAGTTTATTTATAATTTGGGTAAGTATTTTAAGAAATCGCTTGAATATATCAAAAGCTTAAAATACCATTTGAAAAATTAATTCAAAATAAAAGATTGTGCGCCTGTGTGTAAAATACCATTTATGATGATTGAAACAATTTTATAAAGATAAGATTTTTGTAATTGTACGCGTCTGTGTAAAAAAGATTACAAACAATAACAAAAATACAATTCGGCGTTCTTTATTCCAAAAATGATATGGGTACCCCTAAAATCCAGTACCCCAACACACCCCCTCCGCGTTTGGTCAAAATATGGACGATTTCTCACAAATTTCGACTTGGGTTTATAGTTTTTAGCCCTTGGGTTTATAGGGTTTAGCCCTTGGGTTGATATTTAGC
>JAOYMZ010000020.1:746672-765144 GCA_025802335.1 Pinguicula primuliflora | reverse complement strand
CGGAATATCACCAAAACTTGAACATATGATCTCCTATGTATAAGCTTTCTAACGATGTGCCCAATTCCGTCAACGGGTAATTCTAGTGGCCGGAATTAAAAAATCAAAACAAAAATCAGGGTTATATAACTTTTCCGAAAGTTACCTGATTAATATCTCCTTACAAAACTATAATTTGAGAAAAATGGACCGGGTCTGGTATAGTTCTTGAGAGAAATGATATATGGTATGCCCAGTGCACATCCGTACACCTCAGTCACATTATTAGGGAGTTCATACATGTTGGTGAGTGGAACTCCCTATTAACGTAGAGGGTTAACTTGTATCATTTTTGGGTTCTTGGAAAGATGGGAGTAATATTTGATTAATTTGCAGTAAAGAATGAAGCTTTTTCATTATACACGACTGTAAAGAATGCCACACAGCTTCCAAGTATATACGACTACTATAAAGAATGCAGCTTTCTGTATATACGACTATGGGTCCCCAAACAAAGGATGGTGAAACTTCTTATATAGGGCTAAAGGTTGGACTGCCGTCGGTTAACCACCTTTTAAATTGAAAAAAATATGATCTTGATGCGAGTTATACGCGTCGGTTGGACCCCTATGATTGAGGAAAGTGTAATGGATTGAAATGGAATCGGAGGAGATAATGACAAACCCTGATGTTGTTATTCGCTGATTTTATTTTTTTATTTCTGGTTCACTGTTTGATTTCTTGTGTGATCAGTTAGTGCTGGGCCATGTTGACGATCGCGTAAGTTTTACCTACTTTTTTGTTCTTCACCTTTCTGCTCTACCTTCCGGTTCAAGCCTGTGCATATATGACTTCCGATCCATTCTTAATCTTAGTCCCTGGGTTCGCTTCCCTCGAATTGTTTCTCTTTGGAGATTAAGGGCTCATATCTGGTATGTGATATTCTGCAATTCCGACATTGCTTTATTTCTTCTTTGATGCCAACAAAGTTGTGGATCCGATTACCGTGCCTCAGTTTAGAAATGTCATTGGTGCTTTGATTTGGTTCTTCTTCTCGTTGTATTGACTAGAAAAAAGGATGTGGATCCGATTTATATGTTTATCGAGAGTCGAGACCCAGTATTTGTCTCGCTTGTTTGTCTTATTATTTGAATTGAGTCATTAAAGTTATAATTACGACGAATGGAGGGATGCTATTTTATCAATAGCATGAACTTATTGTATACTTTGGTGGGTCATTTCTCTGTTTTTGTACTGATCCATTTTATAATAACACGAATTTGAGTTTGCTTAATTGCACAATCTTCTATGTTATGTTCAACAGTTACGCGTGCGGCATCCTCTACAGGATTGTTCGGCAATCTGTATCAATAACCGAAAATGGGGTCAGGAGATTGGCTTAAGAATATGATAAGTAAAAAGAAATGGAAGGGAACCGGTTCAATGAAAAACAAGGTTGAAGTTCATGATGCTACCAGATTTCACTTCTGTTTTAGATTTTTGTTCTCTTGCAGTTCCTGCTGATTTGAGATAGCTTGAGAGTGTAAAATCAAATGATTTCTCATATTGCTCTTTCAACTTTTCTTCTTCTCGTGTTAAGCAGAGATACTCAGCACCAGGAAACATAAATGACTTCAAAGGGAAACTCATCTTGGGAAAAAGCTCCCTTGAGTTAGGTAATGGTACTTCTATGTATGATCGGTGCGGGCACGGTTCATCCCTCTCAGAAGATGCTGCTGCAACTAGAATTCAGACTGCTTATCGGGCTTATGTGGTACGTTATGCACTGATTTATATATCGTGTCTGATTTTCCTAAGTTTTATTATTGGTACATGACCTTCTTTTTTGATATATTATGTCAATATTCGGCTGCATGTTCTTCTTTGTAATACTCACCTCTTTTCCGTGTATGGATTATGGGCAACAATGAATTGTGTAGCCGCTCTTGTTTATAATAAATTTAGAACTCAGCATTTGCCTTTCCTGTAGAAGGCCATTAGTCTCAAAAGATTTTGGATCTTCATATTTCTGAGTCTTCTAATCTCAAGCTTTATTTCTACGAGTTGAACGTTTGAGTCACTCGACGGCTCTTCCTGCAGGCTAGGAAAACTTTGCGGCGATTGAGAGGAATGGCCAGGTTGCAGAATCTGGTGCAATGTGATTCTGTTAAGAAACAAGCGTCAATTGCATCTAGTCTTTTGCTCTCATGGAGCAAAACTCAGTCGCAGATTAGGGACCGTCGAGTTCGTATGGTTACAGAAGGTCAGCTCAGGCAGAAGAAGCTTCAAAGTCAATTGAAATTAGAAGCAAAGCTTCATGGCCTCCAGGTAACTCTAGTTCCTCTATGTTTAAACTTCAAGCACTCAGTTTATAAGTCACAACATTGAAAATGTTCTGTTTCTGGAATTATGTACCAGGTGGAGTGGAGTGGTGGCTCTGAATCAATAGATGCAGCTCTTGCAAAAATACATCAGAGAGAAGAAGCAGCGGTCAGGAGGGAGCGGGCCATGGCGTATGCATTCTCTCATCAGGTGTGGGATAAGAGTTCGTTTTTTTATTCGCAATTTTTTTTCTATTTGATTTTATCGGTGTTCGAGAAAGCATTGGGCGATCTCAGGGCCCGCCTAGCGTCTAGGCAGCCCAGGCGCCCGCTTTGGCACCCCTAAGCGGGCCATTATGCTGCATACGGGCAAGGCGGAGGGCGACTGCCCAGAGCCTAGGCAGCGCCTAAGCGGGCCAGGCGACCGCCTTCTCGAACATAGGGTTTTATTCATGGAATGTAATGGTTTAAAAACATATGATTTGCAGTGGAGAGCCAATTCAAGTCCAAGTTTTGGTTCAAGCAAAGAAGAAGTTAGCTGGGGATGGAGCTGGAAGGATCGCTGGATTGCTGCTCGGCCTTGGGAAAGCCGTGCTGAGATCGGGGGAAGTACCCGGAAACTAAAAACCACATCTAAAGCACCCAGAAAGCCCTCTGCAAAAGCCATAAAACTATCATACAAAACATCTGAGAGTAAACCTGCTCAAAAGGTGAATCCTAAAGCTGAAGACAAGAAAACTACGAACGATGATGATGTTAAAGTCCCCCACCGGAGCTGAACTATTACTGGTAAAGTTTCATTCTGAATTGTGCAGCATAAGAACGGCAGGAAATCAAGCAACATGATTTTGGACTCTCAAGGCTTGATTAGAGTAAATACCTGAGAATTTGTCATGAATACCGAAGCTGAAAAACGGAATAAGTTATCATCCCATTGGCATTCACTTTGAATGCATATTGTTTATTGTACATAGGGACTGACTTTGTATGTGTACATATCATCCATCACATGGTTTTCTGCTATCTTCACTTCCCCCTAGTCACTCTACAATAACTTGAAGCCATTCAATGCATTTTTTTTCCAGATTTAACTTGTGTGTAACAGTGTAGTAAGCGTTGGGCGGTCTCAGGGCGGGCGGTCAGGCGCCTTGCCTAAGCTGGTGATTATGCAGCATTCAGGCTAGGCGGAGGACGACTGCCCAGCTCCTAAGCGGGAGCTAAGCGAGCTAAGCGACCGCCTTGTCGAACAGATGCTAAATTGTAAGATAAAGATCCACCATTTTTTCAACTGTGTAGTGTTTGTCTGCAGGCTAGATCAGATCAGGCCCAGCTGTTCTTTATTCCTTCATTCTGAACACAGACGGTTCTACTTTCAAATCATTGTGATCTGTCTGCCCAAAAACTGCAGCCTAATTAACCATTTCGCAAGTACTTTGAACTTCGCTACGTGCATTGGAGTTTATGACATGATAAGAAAGAAGAGGACAAATGTCATTGTCCTATGTTTGATTTCAGCACCATCTCCTGAGAGAAAATTGAAGATAGCTTCTCCTTTTAATTTTCTGAATGGAGCCAATAAATTTTCTTCTTTCCCACTCGTGAATGATTTGTTTGCTTGCCTCTTGAATCTTGATGCCTTCACATGGTGACCACTGTCTCATGCTACTCTCTGTATTCCTACATTCATCTGAGACCCCAGCAATAAAGTGAAGTTTTGCTAAAAAGGTAGGGAGAGAGCAACAACTCATCTACTTGAAAAAAGATATTGGTACTACTACTCGCTTAAGATATGTTAGATCCTTGATGGGTTCAACGATGAACAAGAGCCATATGCTATCTTTTTATTCATCTTACAATCAAAATATGGAGCCACCACTTTGGATGAGAGAGACAACACTCAGATTAAACAGCAACACTCAAACAACTAGGAGGTGAACACAAACTTGTAAGAAAATAATTTAGGATGTGGTGGGGGATGGGTAAGGAGAGTTTTGTTTTTGATGATGTATGAAACTTCAACAAGGTAGGTAAACTCAACATACTTAAATCACATTTGACAAATCATATGTAGACTCATATCGCTGAAGAGAATTGAACACATGGTCTTTGAGTGTAATTGTCACTATTATAATCACGAGGTTTTTTTTTTGTACGGATGTGTAAGGAGAGTTTTTTTTTGTACGAAAATGGTATCATTCATAAAATAAAAGAGGGGTTACAAAGGTTATGTACATAACCAGTTCAGCCTATCAAGTCTGAACCCACACTGCTACTGATTTGTTCAGGGAGGTTTAAAGAAGTAGCTAAACCCAATTGCTAGACAAGCGTGCAGCATCCAATCAGCTATAGTCATCCCTGTCCGTGGTGCCTTCTGTCCGTATGCATCCGAACCACGTATAAGTCTTTACAGTTTCTTCCACGTCCACGATTCTTTCATTATCAAATCTCAATCCGTTTCTTTCTCCATATGTACCCGGACGTGTAAGGAGAGTGTTGATACTCTTGAATACAACCGTTCAGAATAATACAATTTCAATTTATTGTCCACCCGAAGAGAATACCGATCACCGAAAGGGCATGCTGTATTTGTAGTAATCTAATAAAGATTAAGGATAATTGTATGGTTGACAATGGACATCATTGATAGAACTAATTGTATAGTTCAATCAAGTAAATTGACAAGTGAACACTTCCCCAAGAGGGAAGTCACTGCCAAATATAGCAAGTTCTCGTTTACCTATTCTTTTTCACTGAAATTTGCAACATGGATCAAAACAGACCAATTTCATGGTGTTAGTCAAAGCTGGAATACGGCATCAGATACATTAAACGAACTGCTGAGAAACAGGAAAAAATTCAGTGAATTGGAAGAGTAACTGGAATCCAATCCACTCATGCACAAGCACAAGGAAAGCTCTTCACTTTCCTCATTCTTCGTACTGCAGAAAAGTAGCGGGAGACGACGATGGTGTTGCAATGACTGCAGAAGAACACTCCACGAGTTCCTCATTGGAGAAACTGATTTCTGGGAATTGTGTGCTGAGTGTTGAAATCGTGGAGATTCTTGAGAAACTGGACTGAAGGGGTTCCCTGTGAGAAAACATCTCGCTTTGGCCGTGGCCGAAAATCGGTGGCGATATCGGAAAAGGAAGCGGCGGAGGGATGACGCCGGAGGAGTGGTTCCAGGGGAAAACACTCTGCATTCTCTCCATTTCCAACTCTGCATCAAAGAATCCGTCACGGTAATTCGAACAGAGGATCATCGAATCTTGCGGAGATTCATGGAAGAAACCGAAATTGCTGGTGTCATTTCCCACGGCATTTGGCGGCGGCGGCGGCGGCGGGGCCGCCTCCGCCACGGTCTCTGTTTCTAGTAGCGCATCTATGGCGGCTTTAGCCTCCTTCATCAGCCAATCAATGGCCTTACTCGGCCTGTCGTATCCGAGCCTATCTTGCACGTCGTAGAACTGAATCGCCGTCCTCGGCGACAGGCGGAGCCGCCGGTCCCTCGTCCCACGCGCCGTCGACACTTTGCAATGCCTATCCTTTCTCCCCGCGCAGTGCACCACTCGCCCTCCGTGAACTCCGACCACCTCTGCTTTTCTCCTTTTGCTGCTGCTGCTGCTAACCTTCCCCTTCCCCGCCGCTAAATCCAACCCATTCCCCTGCCTCAGATCGCAAGACATGATCTCCTCCCATTTCGCGAGATGGGCATCGATCAAATTCCCGTCGAATTCAATCGGTGGCGTCTGCGTCTGGAAATAACTGCTCAACAGCCGTTCTCCGGTTGGTTCTTCCCGTCCCTCGTCCTCCTCTCTCACCGGCCAAATCCAATCCATTCTCCTTTCACTTTTTCTCTTTTTTTATTTTCTTCTCTCTTCTCCTCCCTTTTTCCAAAGCTCTCCACTTGTTTTGTAGCGTTGTACTCCTTTCCTCCTCGTGCTGGGCCCTGGGAGGACGACATGCTCCATGTTTCAGAGTGTTTTTGTAGCAATCGCGAAGTGATCTTTCGCTGTCACGAGTGCCCTTCAGACAGAGAGTACGAAAATGCAGAATTGGGCCGACTTGCTGGATGCTGCGTTGTGTTGGGATTCACGTTTCGTTTTCACCCTCTATTCCACTTCACAGTTCACACACTCTGCCATAAAGAAAGGATAATCTTTGGACAGGGAGCCGTACCAGTACAAAATATTACTGTCAACCTCCTTACGAGAAACATCCTGCATCTTCATTGCTGCCGTTTCATGTGCCGGACGCAACGGTGGCGTTTAGGCTACCGCACATTATTCTGATATCGGTACCATCGATTACTGATAAACAAATTTCGAGGTATAACTGGAGCGGTCAATTTATAAGCAAGCCATAGTTGAGGTTGTGTAACTGCGTTGGTGTGAAAATGTTGCGGAACGAAGCTAATCAGGATCGGAAATAGAATGGATTGGGACGTGGTAGACAATAGACATTTCTATTGACATATTATCAAACAATTTAATTAAACTACTTATAAAAAAAATTAATTAAACAAGTTTGTTTGATGAATTTGGTGAAGGAAATAATAAAATAATTCATTTACATGATTTTTTTATTTTTATTTTATTTTTTTAATTAAAACACATCCGTTGATTTTAGATGAATTACGTGTTGAAAATAAAATGAGCCCAAAGACCCTTAAGGTTCATACAATGACTATGATCTTACCGTTTGTGAATACCTTAATAGTCCTAGTACGAGTAAATAAATATAGCATCTCGTTATCAAGTTATTACAGACCCAAAATAAGTACTAAAGTTTATGGAGGCTGAAATCTGAAGCTGGTGTTGTCCTTTGTTGCAATGCTGCAAAGAAGATGGCAAGGTGGAGTGTACGGATGTGTGTGAGCCATACCTTACACCCCATTTGGCAAGGGCCACGGCCATTCTATTCTCCAATTCGCTGCACTGCCGGATGTGTATGTGTTTGTAGGCTGACCAGAAGGCTCGGTTAGCTTCCACCGGATCGCGCACAATCTAGGGGCAGGTGTTGTTGGTGTTGAGGTAGCTTACGATGGTGCTACTACTTGTTTCAACCTGCATTGGCTGCAAAGGAAAGGGTATCTGTGAGATAACCTGATGGAATACAACTATTTTTGCTTCTAAGATAGATTGAGAAGGAAAATGTCAAGTTGCACCTGTTATGATTCTTCCCTGATCGTTACGTAGAACAAAAGCACCTCCATAGAGGGAGGCAGCGGGTTTATGGATCGTGCCTAAGTTTAGCTTGATGGTATTGTGTGCTGGTGGTAGTCATCGAAGTCTTGCTCTTGGGGTCTCATGTCCTGTGGGAAGGTGAGGTGTAGATCTCGTAGAACCCCGACCTCACCCTAGTATTGTGGCAGCTTTAACTTGGTTTGAGACACGCAGAGAAACAGCGTCTGATTGACAGTGTTGATCAGGCTGGCTTGTGGTATCAGGACCACAGTATGATCAGGGGGAGGATTTTACAAACTCTTTTCAAGGTGCCTCCACCAGGTTGTGCATTCCAAGTTGTGATCTTGTCTTCTACAGTTCTAGCACTTGATCTGATACGAAGCAGGTTCTCATAGGTGTTCCAGAGGCCGGATGCTATATCTCCCTCTATGAGTAGATGACATTGTGTCTCCCCAGCCGGTTTTGTTGAGCAGCAAACACATATGGATATAAGTTGTACTCCCCGAGCTTTCAAATTAATGTCTACCGGCAAGATGTTTTGGAGGGCCTTCCACACGAAGAGACTGATTTAGGGAGGCACCAGGTGATCCCAGATGGCTGCATATATTCTATGGTTAGGGGATTTTGCTTTGATCAACTTCCAAGCAGATGAGCTTGAAAATGAGCCATTCAAGGAAGGTTTCCAAATCATCTCATCTTCACCATGGCGAATAGTGATGGATTGGATTTCCATATAAACATTGCTTCCTTGAGGAAATAACAGATTGATTTCTCATAAATTCTAGCTGCCTTCGTGAACGATGTCTTGGACTTGTAATGAAGGACCAGTGATTGCTGTATGATGTCCAAGCGGTCCTGTGGGTAGCCATTCATCCCACCAGAGGCTCACTTCTTCGTGTCCAATGCGCCATCTGATCTGATTATTAACAGTGTGTTTCATGGTGGCAACTCTCCTCCAAAAGTGGGAATCAGTCTGCTTTTTGGTAATGGTGTCCATTTGATGAGCTCGAGGGTACTTGCTGTTCATAAAGGTAGCCCATAGTGATGTGTTTTGGCGCAGAGACCACCATAGTTTGGTAGAGAAGGCGTTAACAGTATCCTTAATCCGCTTGAGACCAAGGCCTCCTTCGTTGAGAAGCAAGCATAGCTTCTCCCATTTCTTCCAATGCAGTTTGATCTTCCCATTTTCATGCCCTCAGAAGAAATCTGCTAGAATGGCTTCAATTCTCTTGATGGTCATAGCATCTCGCTACAACGACATGAACGTGTGTACCGGAATATTTGAGAGTACTACTTTGATTAATTGGAGTTTACTAGCTTGGGATAAGTAAGAGGTAACCCAGCTTCCAATGCGTGCTTGAATCTTACTGATCAGTTCAGCAAAGAGTGATGTCCATTTCCAGCTCACGTATAGAGGAATACTAAGATATTTGGTGGGCAAGAGTCTTCGACATATTTGAGTTTCAGCACTGTTCGAGAGTTCAGTCATTTCGATCGCCTAGGCACTGCTGGAGAGACCGAAAATGTCAGGTCGTCCCGAATTTACCCTGGGCGATCTGGCTGGATGCCCATGAGCGATAGGGCTGCCACCCTGGGGTCTTGGGGAACCGCATTGGCCACCTTTGCAGCTACGTAGGGCTGCTTAGGACACCTACGAGATCATCATCTTGAACACTTATACTAGCGCAAAATTTTTCGAAATAAATTGTGTTGATTTTTTTATAAACTTATAACATTGTATCTTGATGCATCATGATATATTTTGGACAATTGTTTTTTTATTTTTGATAGAAAAATGATTCATACCCAGTTTATCCCCACGGTGACCAACACCAGATTCGCAGAAAAACAACTCTAATTATATCAACGTTAAATTTGCATCATAGACGATACTTTTATAGTACATGAATACGGGATAAACTACATTGGATTTGTGTGTTTTTGGTATCATATGACTCCCCTTAATAGTATTTGGTTAATTATTTGTGTATGCATTCACGTATACTGTTATTTTTTTTATTTTTAATCATTTAAATTTATTTATTTTATTTATATATGCAAATAAAATAAAATAAATTTATCGGTGGCTGTGCGACGCCTAGGTGACCGCTTTGACCGCCCCGACCGCCTAGGAGGCCCCTAGACCGCCCAGCATACAGAGGGCGTCCAACGCTTTCTCGAACTTTGATTTTCAGTCACTTTATCGGAAAATTTTTATCACCTTATATTCAGATTAATGAGCTTTATGTCCAAAATTCTAATAGTGGCTGAGGATTCACATAATTTGAACAACCACGAGTAAATTCTAGAACTAAGACTCATTTACCTAAATATAATATAATGTGTTGAGGAACTTTTTTTGAGCAAATCTTCTCAATCAAATTATCAATTTTAAGTCTATTTTGTTAAACTTTACGAAAATGCTAGGGACGCACAATAGAAATACACACAATTGTGTGACCCTCAATCCGACGGTCGTGATACTTTCGAGATTTGAGATGCATCTTTTGAAGGAGGTGTTAGTCAAAGGATTGACTCACGTGATCACAATTTGACATAAAACAAAAACAAAATGCTCACACTTTTCCATAAAATAACATTGGATTATAGGGATAACATTATTCTAAATCTTATCCATTATTGCACTTTTATTTTTTTCGGTCTCATTATTAGTTTAGTTCATTGTTCTAAAAAAAGCTTAGGGAATCATTAAAATGAGATATAACACTCAAAATTAGGTAGTCCAACAGGCAACTCCCTCCACATGGTGTCATATAATTGAATATGCTGGTGGATCCCATTGGGTGTCAAAATAAATTAGGTGAACTCCTAAACCCCAAAAATAAAAATAACACTCATCTCTTAATTGTCAGCTAACCAAGACAGCTTAGTCTCATAACGATTAAGTGAACTCCTCTGTAATAGTTCTGGTCTTCAATCTCAAACAAGAAGACTTGGTCATGCCTAATCTATATGACTCTTTGTGATTGGTGCATGCACCCTATGTTAGTTAAGAGTGTACACTCTCGAATATTGAGTAAAAACCAGAGTATTTATCCTATTTACTTGCCCAAAACAACACCCAAATGTCACCTAATGCCCTCCTGCTATGTGGCAGGAGTATGTTTGGAGTAAGGGATTGGGAGTGCCTTGTATCATCACACGTGGATCATAACACCCTATCTCCCGACTGATGATATATACCACATCAAAATCGCTCACTTCAAACACACTCACTTCAAACACACTCCTTCAACGTGTCAGGAGGGAATTAGGTAGAAGATATGAATTGTTTTTAAAACCCAGTCGGGCATGATGATATGTTCAATGATATGACGTGGGAGTGTATTTGGAGTGAGTTATTTTTGAGCGATATTTAACATTTTTCCGATCTCCGAGGCAGTGGATGGAAAATTTTAATTTATTTTTGTCATAGATGATCAGGGCCTAGGGGCTGCAATATGATCCAACCAACGGCTGCAGAAGAATAAGGGCCCAGTAGTGAAGATACATAACCTAAACAAATGAATAGACCGACGTCGTAAGTTCCACGCCTCACAACGTCGTAAATTCAACACTGCAATCCTAAACCGCAATTCGATTTTCACCCAAATCTCCAACGTATTCATAGTAGGACGGGGTTTCGGCCTAGTGTTTGTTGTATATGGAGGTGTGACTTCTTATTTTTTCGATGCTTTTATGTATAGTGATTTTCTATCTTGAGCTTATCTTTGGATTTTACATGATGTTTTACATCTTGACGCATTGTTGGGGAATTAATCCTTATGTGTAGTTTCTGAATTATGTTCTACATATTATTAGTGTCTGTTGAAGATGGGGCGTGAAATAAACACCCCAAAGCTCATCTTTTAGATTCGACTTGAAATTCTTTTGGTAGTTTTTTTAGAAATTTTTATTAGTAAACTGAATTTCCCTGTTTGGTTATGATTTGAAATGATCGTAGAATGCACTGATGCTATATATTGGTTCTTAGTTCTTACTATTAATGTTGTAATTTCTTTGTTGTTTTTATTATGTATAGATGGAACAAGACACAGGCATGTTTAATGTGCTACAGACCATGGGCAGTGTCTTATGCTGCAAGTGTGGTATTCTGATGCCACCAAATGCTGCAAATATGTGTGCCAAATGCTTGAGATCTGAGATTGACATAACAGAAGGCCTTCAGAAGCATGTTATTATTGTGCATTGCCCTGAGTGTGACACATATTTGCAGCCACCTAGGACTTGGATCAAAGCGCAGCTAGAATCTAAGGAGCTCTTGAGCTTTTGTGTGAAGAGGTTAAAGAATTTGAACAAGGTCCGTTTGATACATGCAGAATTTATTTGGACTGAGCCTCACTCTAAGAGGATTAAAGTTAAGCTGAAGGTGCAAAAAGAGGTTCTCAATGGAGCCATACTCGAGCAAGCTTACACTGTCGAATATGTAGTGCAAGATCAGATGTGTGAGTCTTGTACGAGGGTGCAAGCTAATCCTGATCAGTGGGTTGCAGCAGTGCAACTTCGTCAACATGTTCCTCACAGGCGCACTTTCTTCTATCTGGAGCAGCTTATTCTTAAGCATGATGCTGCTAAATTTGCCATCAGGATCAAGCAGATGGATGAGGGCGTTGATTTCTTTTTCAGTAATCGTAGCCATGCCATCAAGTTTGTTGAGTTTGTGGGGAAAATATGTCCAATTAGGAGCCGTAATGACAAGCAACTTGTCTCTCATGATGCAAAGAGCAATAATTATAATTATAAGTACACTTTCTCTGTTGAAATCAGCCCTATCTGTCGCGAAGATCTGATCTGCCTTCCCCATAAAGTTGCTGTTAATTTGGGTAATCTTGGACCCCTTGTCATATGCAGCAAAGTTACCAACAGCATTGCCCTTTTAGACCCATCCACCCTTCGGCAAAGCTTTTTGGATGCTGACCAGTATTGGAGATCGTCTTTCAAGCCCTTGTTATCAAGCAAGCAGCTTGTGGAATACATAGTGTTGGATGTGGAGCCAGTTGGTTCTGAAGTAAGTACAGGTGGCCTAAGGTATGTTTTAGCTGATGCCCAAGTAGCCCGTGTATCCGATTTTGGAAAGAACGACACGATATTTCATGTGAAAACTCATCTTGGACACCTTTTGAATCCTGGTGATTATGCTCTTGGTTATGACTTGCACGGGGCCAACACCAATGACATTGAGTTGGACAAGTATAAAGGTCTCAATCTGCCCGATGTAATACTAATTAAGAAGAGCTATGAAGAGAAGCGCCAGAAGAAGCGTGGTAAGCCTCGTTCGTGGAAGTTAAAGTCTCTTAACATGGAGATTGATCCACCTGCCAGGGGTAGAGAGAACGAGGAAAAGGTGAGTTTGGAATATGAGCAGTTCTTGAGAGATTTGGAGGAGAATCCGGAGCTGAGGTTCAATCTGTCCCTGTACCGTAACAACGAATATCAGCCATCAGAAATGGCTTCCGTGGATGATGGCGATGATGCTCCTTCTGTTCCGTTGGACGAGCTGCTTGCAGATCTCGACTTAACCGATGCTGAAGTTGATGATAGCATGGTGCAGTAGTAACTTTTTTGTGTTTCCTTTGGTTTTTTCCTGCGCAGATGTCTTAGAGCTGTATCTCATGATTTGTATGGAGTGTTTGGGTGCCTGTCGCCTGATGAGAATTGAGATTTGAAGTTGAAGCTTATTACTTCAAGTACAATTGTGATTTGAGAAACATTATACAGTTCAGACATTTTATTATTCAGATCAAACTTATTTAATTTATTTTATCCCAACAAAATATGGGGGCGATTGCCGCCGCCATTTTTCTAACTTGTTATGCAATACAGTCAGGGAAGGTTTGTTTTGACAGATTGGGTTATAAATCTGCCAGATTTCTCTAAAATTTAGCTAGATAAGGTTGTTTACATTCAGACTTAAAATTAGCGGATTATCAAGATTTGTATCGGTGACCTGCTATTTTTGTCTTGATTCCAAACTCTGTTCTTGCGTGAGATTGTAATCTGAAAAAGCCAGATGGTAATTTCTTCCCTTCTTGCCCCCCAAACATTCTCCCAAATTCACCAACTCCAACCCTCCTTCCTTCTTCCTGCTCGCAAATTCGACGGGAATTGCAGAGTTCGTGGCCACATTCCTGTTTCTGTACATCACCATCCTTACTGTAATCCGGCAGTGACGTTGGGGTTGTTGTTGGCGAGGAAATTACCTCTAACTCGCGATTTTCTGCATCATTGCACAAATTCTAAGTGTCATCGCTGGCGCCGGTATTGTGAAGGGATTCCAGCCAAAACCTTACCAGGCCCTCGACGGTGGATTTGTACTCTTCTTCTATCAGAAGAAACTCGATTTACTGTTGGCGCACTTTATTTACAATTTTCTTCTTAACTATGAAATTTAGTATTGATTAACTATTTTCTTCCCATGGATTCTTCAAGGAGTGGAGGGAAGAAGAATGAGAGCACGCTGAGAAATTAATGGAAACCAGGTATTGGATCTCTTTCACGTGCTGATGCATTATTTTCTTCTTTGTTCTTTTTTATATTATTTTTAATTATAATGATAACCGAAATAAGCATTATTTGTCTTGTAAATTTTAGAATGAGAGAGGTGGGAAAGTGAAGCTCCACTCACTGGTGGTTTCAGATATCAGGTGGAAATTGAAGGCTAGTACTGTCTATGGTGCTGCCCTACAAAAAAACTATTGTGAGTGTCAAGTTGGAGGGGATTGTGAAGGGAGGAGAAGGGTGGGAGTAGGGATGTTGGGAGTGGTTGAATTAGATGCATTGCCAGTTTTTGAGCAAGAATGCAAGATGGGGAATTGAAGGATAATATTGCCTGATGGTTCTGTGCTACAAAAATAGCAAACAGTCAAAAATATTGCTATAGAGATTAGTGCATTCTGTTCTAAAGGTTTTAATGATATGGTGTTTAAAATACTTTGGCCAATTGTTAATGTCTGAAATGTTTTTTGTTTACCGGGATGCCTGGTCACATGCACTCTTGTTGTTTTTGAAGCTGATCCCCACCCTGGGGTGACAAGAGGTCGCATGTCATTTTTAAATTTTAATCATTCTGTTGATGTGGGTAAGAGGATTTGAAGTACAGTAATTTCCGGAATTGCTTTTAATGATGCAATCTTCTTATGACGGAGTCTCATCTTTGCTAGAAACTCAATGAAGATGCACCTGATCATAGCGATACAAAGTCTGCTGCTAAAAGTTCATCCAAACAAAATGAAGAAATACCCATCAGGTCAGTTTATTCTTCCTGCAAATATTTTTGGATGCACACACTCTCCCTGCCATCGCATCCTTGCAGGACAACTCAATACTCCATTATTGTATTTGTGAAGTTGCATGTCATCTCGGCAGAGGTTTATTTGTTAGTGGTAATATCCCATGGGAAGAGGAAAACGAAAGCAATGAATTGCTAACTTGTTTGACAGACGACTTTTGGATTTACCTTCTGTTGTGTTATTACAGGGAAAATGGGTCTACAGGTTTAGGGTTGGCTAAATTGAAATTGGATCCTCCAAGCAAAGATGCAAATGGTGATCTCAAGAGGAAGTGCGTTGAAATTGGTTGGAAATATGATCAAGAAAACCTGGATCGGAATACTCTTCAGCATCCCAAGTTTCATAACAAAAATAGGTGAGAGTAAGGGAGATCTGGGAGCTGCATTGTTCATCCCCTCTCTGTAAGCTCCAGTCGTCAGGAATACCATTTGTTTGAGATTACTCCTTTAGACACAGATAGAGTTGCAATATGTATCACCATTGTTTACATTGTGTTTTAGACTTTTAGTGTTGAACGTAATTAGTCTCTCTCTCTCTCTCTTCAGCAAAAACTAGTGCAGCATAAAATTTGGATATTCGTAGTTGCCCAGACTATCACCAAGAATGGCCATGGCCTGACATGGCTCCTTTTTTACATTTCATTCTATTTTCCTGCAGTGTTTTTTCTTCCTGTTATTTTTCTTTTATTGGGCATACAATGTAATGCAAAATTTTTGGTGGAGGGGGACGACCGCCCAACAATATAATATTAATTAGTCTCTCTTGATGAATAGATAAATGAAATATCAGACAAGAATTTCCTGACAGCAAATGCAAATTCGAACTTGTGATACAAGAGTTGTAAAAAGTTGCATTTTAACTTTGGATGCGATGATTGCCCACATTTTTTCTTCTCTCGTCTGTTTTACTGAAGTTCTTGATATCACTTTCTTTTTACTGAAGTTTTTGATAGAAAACAACGATTCTTCAGCTGTTTTGAAACAAGTAGTTTGCTCGTTGAGATTAGAAACTTGCATAGATTGGGAGCCAATTTGTTGTACAAATCGTAAAAAGAGTATGGAGGAAGGGAATAGTTATTAATAAGGATAATTTGATCAATTTGTATTTTTTTACCTTAACATGAGTGCAAGTGAACAACAAATACAAAAATATATCATGTATGACTTGGGCTTTGAATCAGCCTAAGTGAACAACAAATCAGATTCTAATCTAATATATGAACATATTTCTAACTATAATACTGAACACTACCTAAGTTATTTGGTTGTAGAGCGTATTAGACACATTACGTGTTAATGAACAGTTACATGATAAAGAAATGGCAAAATTGCCCTTACAATATGAAATAACAAAATTTCTCCATTTTTTCAATGAAAAACACAACACTGTGACGAACCCAAAAATGTCAAGCATGCACGAAACAAGTCAAGCAAGCACGATATGATATACAAGTCAAGTATTAGAACAATATCAAGCAAGCATGACACAAAACAAGTTAAGCACAAACATCCCAAAAATAGTACCGGAGATCTCCTGTTCCACGACTAACAACATCATCTAGGAGCTGGTTCAACCCAATATATGAGAGCAAACTCAAATGTTTCTCAACGACTTGATTTCATTAAGGAGTTGGTTCAACCATGAAGCACGTTATCTGGAGATGTGACAGTAAAAATAAGCCTATCAGATTGATAGTTGGGCATGTGGTGCATAATGGTCGTTCGTTCCATGGAACTGAAATGAGTATATGCTTTAATCTCGTCCAGCAGTACTTTAGTAACCAGAATCGTAGCAGGAAAACTTTTCATGCTAGTCTTCATGTCAGCGATCAATTACATAATCTCAATATACATTTCAACCTTACCTGTTCTGGTGTACTCGTCCTCAATGCTTGTTTCTTGTTTTCTACATTATCTGTGTTTATCTTAGATTCAACCAACACCTTCTTTTTCCTCTCTAATGTTTCTTTCCATTGATTAGGTAGCTTTGTCTTTGCCAAAAATCTCACACCAGTTATCATAGCAAAGATACATCTTCATGCTAAACTATATCTATGAGAATATCAATTAATGACCAGTGTTTTAAAAGTCGGAAAGCGGGGATGGGACGGCCAGAGGCCGCTTGGCACCCCAGCCGCCACGACTCAAATTAACACTTAATTTTTTTTATCGAGCTTTTTTTATTTGTTACCTATTAATTATCATTGGTATTTATTTTTTTATTCAATAAAATTAACAATGTTTGGAAATTGAAAACCCCACTTCTCCCATCTATAAATGGGAATCCCACTTCTCCCATCTATAAATGGGGGGTGGGGGGCATGTTAGTTCCTTGCGAAAATGGGTTTCGGGATTACATGGGCTTCGGTTCCAAACTCAAGCCCAAAATTCAAAAAAAATTAAATTAAATTAAATAGTTCAAGTTTTTTTAACGTCCTGGGCCGTCCCACGCACGTGGTGGCCGATGGGGCATCCGAGGTGGATGTCGCTACGCTTGAGGCGGCCGCCCAATCGGCGAGGCAGCTACCGTGGCGCACGAGGCAGCCGTCCCAGTGCCGGAACCTTCTTGTCACTCCGATTTGTCTAAATTTGATGTGCCAAGGCTGTTCTGAACGATTTGGCGGCCGCCCTGGCACTGGGGCGGCTACCTTTTCGAACACTGTTAATGACAAACGACTCGCATGCAATGCAAACTGAAAAAGCCACTCCCTGGCTCTGCCTTTCAGTGAAAAAGGGAATAATCTCAGTCTGATGGCCTCCTGATCCACCCCTTGTATGCATAAAGTGTCACAGATCTCCAAGAAAGCATCCACATGAGTTCTGGGATTGCTGGTCTCCTCTCCCCCATATGTTGAATGCTGTTGTAATAAGGTGATGGTGGATGGCTTAACTTCAAAGTTGTTAGCTGTAATGGGTGGCCTTCTGATGGCAGGAGCCACAGCAACAGCTTCAGGAATAGCAAATGACTCCAGTGATCTATCATCTGGATGTGGTGGTTGAGCCATGGCTTGCTGCTCAACTTCAGTGGGATTCACTTCAACTTCCTGCTCAAGCTCCACTGTCTCAACTTCTTTAAAGACAGTAGCTTTCTTCACGGCTCTTCTCTTGACTCTTGTCTCCCTTTCTTCAATCTGATCCAACACTGGTTGCTGGCTCATGCACTGAAATAAGAAGATACTCACAGAATCAGTTCTTCAACAAAAACGAAAATGGTTAACAAAGAAGTATGTTTTCAGTCTTAACATAAACAAGGGAAATTACTCCCCGACAACGGCGCCAAAAACTTGATGGGACAAATGTAATGTCACACTATTGCGCAAGCATACACAGTCGTGCAAATAATAATCCTTGGTGAGAAAGGGTCATTTCCTCACGGAGTAGTCTTAATCTAGTTAAGCTTTAAACACGATCAGAGTAACCGAGCGTAAGTGAGTTGGTTTAACTACAAACTTAATATCAAAGGCACTAAAACAAACTCAAACATACAGACTAAGCTCTAGGCAGTCTTTATCATAACCCGAGATGTCAGAATCAAAGATTAGAGGCTAAAATGGATTAATGCGTAGAGAAGGCTAAAGCAAGGTATCTTGCCTGACTAGACAACATTTCCTAGCATTCGCATGCATGAAGGTTCATTCGTTCAAACATACCACAGGGCTCAAGTATGGCTACTGCTC